>PVHP010040215.1:0-15922 GCA_004024765.1 Zapus hudsonius | reverse complement strand
AAAGAAGTGTGAGCACCTGATGGGGAGGAGTGCTTTGGATTGCTGTTTTTGTCATCCAGACAGGAAGTGACCATTACATTCATGAACAAACAGCCTGTCATTACCTGAAAAACAAACAAACAAAAAAACATTGGGCCCATCAATATGATGTCATGGATAATGAAAGCAATGAGACATCAAAACAGACAAGGTTTAGTTAGAAAGTAGAAAGGGTCCACGGGAAGGTGGTTACAGGACAAAAGAAAGTAATGGAAGGGGATTATGGTCAGACAAATTATGTACATAGACATGTGTATATTAAAAATTTAATATAAAATATTAATAAAGAGGATTGAAAATTTTGTCATTGAATATTTATGAACCATTTTGGTTAACTTTTGTATAAACTGCAAGTCATAGATCAAAGTTAGATTTTCCCTCATAGTCATCTAATTGCTACAGTAACATTTGACAATAAATGAAATGAAACTTTGTAAAGATTAGTGATTGATTTAAACATTTAGGTCATATGTCATAAGTATTTTTCAATTACAGATCCAGTATAAAAATCTTTATAACTATATCACTTTGCAAATGTTACTATTTTAATGTGGGATTGAAAAGATATATTGACACATATATATCAGTTTACATGAACTCTTAGGTTGATCTCAATTACATTCCATGCTTATGTAGTCGGACTTTAATGTTCCTGGTTTCTTCCTCTACAGAAAAGAAAAGAGCAACTAACAATATTTTATGAAAATATATCTGTAATGCAAATTTATAGAGATTTGGATTTTTTCTAAATTAATGGTTCTTGAAGCTTCTTACAATGTCTTTACATTTTACCAGACATATAGTAAGTAACCTGGTAAAAATTGAAAGCCCCTCAAGGATATAAATAAATTAAATAAATTTCATACAAATACTTTACCATTAAATAAAACTCAATGGGTTTTCATATTACTGATGTCCTAAAGCCAATTTCTCATGGATACTGAGAAATGAAAACAGTGTGTGTGTGTGTGTGTGTGTGTGTGTGTGTGTGTGTGTGTGTGTGTTATGACATATAGAAAGGGACTTATATAAACTATTTGGAAAACAAAATACATGTTAGCATCTTTTTCTATGCAGTATATAGTATTTAAAGTATAATATTCAAAAATATATTTTACATATTTCATCTATTAACTATGTTCACTTATACATCTAATAGTGCCTGAGGCACAAACCTAGGAAAAATTAATCTGATTAATTATTAGAAAAATAATGTCATAAATTTAATGTTTACAAATTGGTATGTTTTTCCAAAAAGTTTATTTAAAATCGCTTAGGGATTAAACTAAAACAGTTGTACAATAAGAAAGCATAAGAAAATTACTATATCTGTGTATAGAAATAGACTCCTAAAAGTCTATTTCTTTTCAAATTTAGTAAAAAAAAAATAGGTTTAATTTCAAAGGGTAATTTTAAGATAAAATAACTCTATAGATAGGTTCATCAAGTGAATAGATTAAGAAAACATGCTTTTGATGAATAGGTTATAATACAAGTATAAACTTATAATTACCAAACTATTCTTCACATAAGTATCCATAGTTTCAAGGGAAATAATATTTATGGCCATGTATTGGGCACCACTAAACATGGAGCCGTGAGGGGATGCATCTGGGCTATTAAGCATAAACTTCAGCCCTGGGTAGGAAGGTTGAGAAGGTCCTCACTCCGAGAATCTTGGTCCAATCCCTGGACGCAGGACTTGAGCTGAAAAGCCTGGTCCCAGCGGTCTTGATGGAGCCAGGATTCCTGAGCCGCTCCCCCTCGCAGGTGTGCAGGATTGCTGAGCCTAGGTCTCTGCAGAGCCCAGTGATCTCCTGCCCTAGGGAACTCCTGATAGGGATTCTGCTACATGACTTGAGTCATGTAACTCCAGCCATTCCTGTGTAACCTGCCCATAAATCCCCCTTACCCAGGGCTGAGAAAGTCCTACATCTTCAGGTAGACCTAATCTAACCAATCCTCGTAAAACACATTTCGCAAACTGCCCAGTGTCAGCCAATGCCTCTGGGACCCATGCCTTCAGCACACCCCTTACTCCGTGCTTGTAAACTGTATCCTCTTCTTAATAAATGAGCTGTCCACACAGGTGTCTGCGCCTGTTGTGCAAAATCCTGCCCACCTGGCTGATGCAAGGTGCTCTCCACAGTCCAAGGACCCGTAGCCATGATTTAAAATCATGCTAATTAATATGTTATCAAGAACATTTGTTTATTTACAAAAGAATCATGGTTATAAATTCTGTTCACTGTTTATTATTGTATATATCAAATGGCTGATTGCAGGAAATTTTATAGCAGTTTTTCAATAGCATTATGAAAAGTCAATCCTTTAACATTTTTTCTCCATTGGAATCCTGAACAAGAGGAACATTGTTTACAAGACCAGTACTTTGAAGCCTGCTGCCAATTAACTCATTGATTTTGTCTCTTTATGTTCTCAACAACATTCCTCATGAATTGACACACCAAAATGACAGTGTATCAATAGGTTCATGTGGCAAAATTACACTTAAATGTACAATATGTGAGATTAGATATCAAGTCTTATTATATAGTTATACCAAAGCCTAATGCATTTTAGGAATATCAGAATTCTAGGGAGAGCTACAAATGCAGTGTCAGAAAATGTACAGTTGTGATACTGAAAAAAATGAGATAAAAATGTGCCACTTGTGTCAATGTTGGCATAAATTTAAACAGTATAGAGTTGAAAAAAGTAGCTATAATGATGCCATGCCAAAAACGCTTTAGGGAAATGTTAGGAAGCATTACACCAATTACTTTAATGCTTTGTCATGGTCAAAGTCTTGCCAAGCCTTGCAAGTGTTTAACCAGGGAGATATTGTAAAAATATCACTTGACTTCAATTTTGCTTATTACCTCAAATAACAAGAAGACCTTTGAGTGCATTTTCAGTCATAACGTCTTTGGGTTCTGATCCCTTAAGCACACTTTCAGAGTTTGAGGACACTGAAATTTTAAATCAATTTCTAGACTAGTAGATGAAGTAAACAGGAAGCTAGTATTTAGTATTGTTTTAATTTTGATATTTTTCTATTGTTGCATAAACATTTTAGATTATTAACACACATATCTTTTCTCAGCCACCAAAAATCCAAAGGCTACTCAAAGAAACTTGAAATAGAATAGAAATTCAAATTGAAATTTTTCATAAATCATTCTGCAGACTTCTTAGTGCTAGAGCTCATCGTTTTGTATAAGTGTCATTGCAAAAATCAGCACCCTAGAAACTTATTTAAAGATAATTTGCCAAATATTCACCAAATTAACAAATAATTCACAAATCATCCAAAATATCTATGACTGACTCACATTATATGAACAGGAACTGTCTAAATAACAAGACGGGAAAAATAAATTTTGAATGATTTATATTGACATGAAACAATTCAACCGCAGCCAGGGTCCAGGTGAAACCACAGAGGAATTGGTGAGTTAATCATGAGTGCTGCTCTGACAGAGAGCCTGACTAACTGCACCAGGATGATGGCGACAGAGAAGGAGAACACTCAAAATGTATCAAAGTAGAACTCCAGAGGTTGCTGAGAAATCAGCACTAAATTAGACTTTAACACACCTGCCAAAATTCAGGGAACATTGTAGAAAAGGAGGAAACTGATTTTAAGAGCCACAGGGTGGGAAGGAGTGTCCAGAGGCATTAACCCCCTCCCCAATGACTGACTGCTGCTCTCACATCTGATAACCTATAAGCCCATGGTGAATACCAGTAACCCCACTAAGGAGGGTCCTCAGGGGAATGGGGACAGGAAGAAGGGTCATAGGACCAACATATGATTTGTCCATGCAAAGTTTCTAAAGAATATTATTATTATTATTATTATTATTATTATTATTATTGTTATATTCATCCTAGGGAGTTTTCTCAGTGGTTAAAGGTCATTGCTTGCAAGTCTTCCAGTCTGAGTTCAATTCACTGGCACTCCCAGAAAGCCAGATGGAAGGTGGTACAACAGTTCTGTGATTCTCAATGTGTGTACAGTGGTGGGAGATGGAGACAGGAAATCTGGAAGCTTTTGAGACAGTTGAGTTGGCTCATATGTAGTGTAAAAACATCATGATACTGTGTCTCAAAAACACAGTGGAAGGAGAGGTGAACCATCCCATGGTTATTCTCTGACCTTGAACACCAACACATACACACATCTTACACATCCACACATACATACAACACACATTCAGACATGAATAAAAAGGTAGACGCAAAGAAGTAATTAAATAAAGCTATAAAAATATTGTACACATGTCAATTATTTATAGCATAATTCCCATAAGCTTATTTACAAATTTAATTTGATAATAACAATAAGGTGTTATCAAACTATATTTCATGAAGTTTCTTGCATTCCTCAGTGCATAAAATATTTTTAATATAAAATTTGATGCTTCGTGTGTCACCTAAGGCATCAAAGGTAATAAGTTTAGAATTTATTTCTTTTTATTACACGTCTGCCTTGCAATGAACCCACTCCTCCCAGCTAAAGTCATCATTTATGCCACAAAAGAGATATAGATTAATTATCATCTTCTGAATTGGTACCTAAGATAGTTTTGGGTGAAGTCACTCATAGGATCCATATTCCTCTTATCTCTCTCTCTCTCTCTCTCTTTCTCTCTCTCTCTCTCTCCCTCTTCCTCTCTCTCTCCCTCTTCCTCTCTCTCTCCCTCCCTCCCTCTCTTTCCTCTTTGATATGCACGTAGACAATTTATTAACAGAACAGAACTTTTGAAAACAAAAAAGATTTTAAATTTTAGATATATAGTTTATCTTGTTATGTAATTCTTTAATTTTTCAGTTGTTCTTTGATCAAATTCTCTTTTCTGTCTTAACTTTTAAGCATGGCCATTATTTCACAACCAGGAAGTGGTCTCTATTTACAAGCAAATAGACTTTCAAATTCACATCTGTCTTTTCCGCTGCCATAACGTGCAACGTCCCATGCTGAAGAAACAGCCACTGAGCCCTGCTCCTCTTTCAGGAATACAGACTGCCCTGGCTTTTACTACTGCAGATGAAGGAAGAAACATACATCAACAATTTATGAAGAAGCATTGGTTGATACTCAGATCTGGTTTAAATAGCTCAAGTCTATTTAGCAACTCTAAAAACTTGGACAAATACTTTAGAAATTGTGTGATGGCTTCCATGGAGCAATTATATTTATTATAATTCCCATGGTAAATTAAAGAAATGATATGTATAATTCACATGGTATTTACCATGCAGTTAATACTTGATTAACCTTATTTTCATGAAGGTATAATATGCTGTGTATACATGTGTTATAATGATTCAAACAAATTTATCAGCATAATTTGGAAGGCTGGTGGAAAGTAACAAAACAGATTTCTTTAATTAACTGTTGTTTTATCTACAGGTTTTATACGAAGATGATTTGCTTACTAGACAATTGTATTTTGTTATCATTGTTTGCTATAAGAAAATGTATTTCATTAATTTATCTCAACTATATAGTTCACAGAGAACTAAGAAGCAGTCCTTGTTAAAGCTGTAAATTAGATGGGGAAACTGAGTGCACACAAGAACAATGGGGAATACAGACTATGAAAAAACACACGCACAAACACACACACACGGAAACACAAACCAAGTGAACATCTGTAGCAAATGTTTAAAGACATAATGGTGTTGAAGGGCTCATGGGGAAAACTTCTCATGCTATCTGAAGTTCATAAAAAGAAACAGAGCAGAAAGTTACCGGGGAACCTTACCAAAACATTATCCCTGGAGGTGTCACAGATAAGTGGGCTTCTAATGAACTGTCCAGAATAGCATAATCAATTTCTTCAGAGGAAAGATGCATTTGACAGTATTTAAAATCATTTGAAACTTTATTAAGAGTGGTGTGAAGAAATTAAGTGAAATGACCATAAAATTATGCAAAATGACAGATGATCAAATCCAGCATAATTAAGCCATGTATGATGAAAGATAAATACCTTCAAATTTCAATACTGTTTACTTAAGTTAAAATTACATAAAAGGCAAGATAATATAAACAAATAATCTAGCATTAACAAAATAACATTAGTAATTCAGACAGTTATGTGTATCTGTTGGGAATGGGAGGAAAAGATTTTTTTAGAAGTACAGAATTACTATTAGTTAATATCTAAAATTAGAGTGAGAGGGAAATTTAACAACATGTATTTGAACTTTTTTTTAAAAAAATTTGCTTTAATGAATTCATTTATAGATCATATATATATATATGATAGGTAGAGAGATAGATGGTAGATAGATGACAGATTGATGAAAGATAGATGATAGATAGATAGATGATAGATGAAAGATAGAGAAAATTTTGGTATAAAACATTGCCCACTTTTAGATCCTTCATTTTACCACTGAATCCCTGCTTCTTCAGAACTCCAACCAGTAGTAGGAACCACACTGAAAAGAATTACTCCTCCTCCCTTAGCAATCCAGGCATTAATTTTCATTGACTTTTCAGAGGAGGAATCTCACGAGGCTGTCCTATATTCGTGAAAGAATTTGGATTGGCCCTGTTTTGTGTAGGTTTCACAGTAAATGCTTATAGTTTTTAAATCTCTAAGAAGCTAACTTAGCATGTAAAATAAAGTGATTCTCTTTTTTTAATATGCAGAAGTCCCTAAAATAATTAAGTAAATAATAGAAGTCTGAATACAAATGTGTATGTGGGTACCAGCCTCTGGACCTTGCACACATTAGGAAAATATTCTATCACTGAACTGTATTTTTAGCCCCATATTTTTGGACTATTATTGAGTAGAAACTTTGTATGGATACATAATGTGTCAGTACCATCATTTCCCTTCTCCCTGCCCCACTGCACTGAGGGCACTCCTTACTGGGGTTGCTGTTGTTCACCATGGATTTGTGGGTAATGAGTTGTGAGAGCAGCAGTTATTGGGAGGGGGCAAGGCCTCTGGATGCATACTCCTAACCTTCTTTCAACCCCCTCTTCCAGAAAATTCCCTGAGCCTTGGTGGGTGTGTTGTAAGTCTGCTTTAGTGTTGAGCTCTCATCAGCTTCAGGATTTCTCTTTTGGTGTGTTTTGAGTATCCTCAGTGTCTCTCTCCATCACCCTGTCACAAGATGTCAGACTCACCTTGAAGCAGCACTCTTGCTCATCTGCCATTTCCACTGTGGTTTCACCTGGGCCCTGGCCAATGTACCAGGGTGGTTCCTCTCCTGCAAGGGAGTCAGCTGTACTGCCTTATTGATAGATTTTGGGTGTGAGCTTCTCCTTGAAGTCCATAATCTTGGTCTTCATGGGATTCTGACCTGGTTCTCTGTTCCAGTTACTGGTTCCCTTCCACAGCACTAAGAGGTGTCTCTTAAGCTGATATTTCATATTGATAGATTTTGGGTGTGAGCTTCTCCTTAAAGTCCATAATCTTGGTCTTCATGGGATTCTGACCTGGTTCTCTGTTCCAGTTACTGGTTCCCTTCCACTGACTGTATCTCTTAGCCAATAAGAGATCCATTCATTGTTTACTCAGCTAGGCTGTGTGTCACTGTTGCACAGGTGTGCACATCTTATCCCGCAGGTTTCTTTCATATAGCAATGTTGTTGACTATTTTTCCTCAGCAGGACATGCAGGCTGTTTAGCACTGTGAGGACTAACCATCTGGAAATTGGCTTCCTTCCACATTCTGCTTCATCTCCCTATGTGATGATTTTCTTTTTTAGCCTAAATTAAAAACACTAAAAATAGCAAAAGGCTGACTCTTTTGTTATGAACGTTTATAATATTTATCTTTAAGCTAGTTGTATAATTATTTGGATAAAACACAAGTAAAATATTCCCCAACAGCCTCATGTGGTTGTGGTAAGCCACATACTTAGTAATCAGCTAACAGAGCATTTGAGAGGTAGTCCCATGTGGGAGGATGTGTTTCCAGGGGAAAACACCTAGAGATTATTAGTGCAACCCTACTAAGTGAGCCCTAGTTAAATAACTCTGAAGCTTATGCCCTGCTCCTGATGTATGAAACAGTTATTATCACATTATTCAATATCTACCATGATGAGGCTTCCCCTTAACACTGTAAGCCTGAAATAAACCCTTATCTTCCACAAGATGCTTCTCATTGGGAGTTTTATCCCAGCAAGAACAAGGCAATTGTTACATCATTACAATATAACCAAATTTGATTATGAATCAAAATGTACAAGAGTATTCATTTGTAAACATGAAAAAATATTATGCCATGTCATGCCATGTGAAAATAATCACAATACGGCCATTATGTTTATTAATTGTCATGGTTAGATCCAGATGTTCCCCACAAACAAATGAATGTGTTCTGGATAAGCAATCCTCAGCTGATGGCAGGTAGGATTTTACAACCTTGATGGAGCTGTGTTGTTAGGGGCGGGCTTATGGGGATTATAAACCAGCTTCCCCTTGCCAGTGTTTGGCACACCTTCCTGTCATTGTTTGCTGTGCTGTGGCAGAGGTGATGTCCACCCCTCTGCTCATGCCATCATTTTCCCTGCCAGGATGGAGTATCCCCTCGAGTCTGTAAGCCAAGTAAACCCATTCCTCCACAAGCCGCATTTGCTTGGGTTCTTTCTGCACAGTAACTAGAAAGCTGACTATAATAGTTTTGGTACCAGGATGTGGGGTCATCTGTTGCTGCTAGAACCCTGATCTTGTGGCTTTGGTGTTCTGGAAGTGATCTATAGAAGGAATGTGGAAAGATTTGAAATATCAGCTTAAGAGACACCTCTTAGTGCTGTGAGTATAGCTTGATGAACCACTCTGGTCAGAATTAAAAGACCTGAATGCAGTAAGAACTATTGACTGTGAGGTTTGGCTTTCGAGGGTGAAAAAGAACTTGGTCAGGACTGTTCCAGAAGCAGTTTGTGTGAGAGGCTTGTTGCTGCCTGCCTGTGTCCTGGGAACATGTGCAGGGTTGTTTTACGTAAAGATGGACTGGTGGGAGCAGATGGAGATGGCACAGAAAGAAAGATCTTTGGGTTGAAACTGCTGCCTGTTCACCTGCAATTGTTTGAGAGATTACAACCATTGAGATTGGGCCAGCTGGTCTGCATTGGAACAACAGGAAGAATGCAGATCCCTTGAAGTAAGGGGCCTGAATGCTTTGTTCCCCCCTGGATTAATTAATTGGTAGCCCACCTGATTCTGTGGAGTATAACAAATGCAAGAAGAGAGGGTCATTGGATTTGCGACACAGTTTTGTTTTTGAAAAATGGTCATTGGCATGTGAAGCAGGTGTGCTAGGTTGCCTGCATGGAGCCTGATGAAGTCATGAGATGAACTTTGGGTTGCAATGGAGACCCAAAAATTCCAGGACTATGGATAGGTGCCAAGGTGAGCTGCCAGCACCAGATAAAATTTTCCCAGACTGTGAGTAGCCAAGCTGGAGGAGGGTAATTGAATCTCCAAGAGACTTGTTATTGGTGAGAATCATTGAACTTGGAGTTAGAGATTGATGGTTCCCTGCTTGTTTTAAATCTTGTATTGGTTTAATCTGTTTTTACTGTGCCACAAGTTTTGCAGTATGAATGTTGTCTGCCATTACGGGTTTATTTTTGGTATTATGGCTCAATTGAAAGTTGTGGGGACTTAAGAGATGAGATGAGCACATTGTATTTACATCATGTATGATCATTAGTTTGTGGGGGCCGGGGCGGACTGTCATGGTTTGATATAGGTGTCCCCCACAAACAAATGAATGTGTTCTCAGTGATCAATCCTCAGCAGATGGCAGTTCTGAAATTAAAACCTCGCTAGAGCTGTGTTGTTGGGTGCGGTCTTATGGGGGTTATAAACCAGCTTCCCCCTGCCAGTGTTTGGCACACCTTCCTACCACTATTTCCAGTGCTGTGGCAGAAGTGATGTCCACCCCTCTGCTCATGCCATCCTTTTCCCTGCCAGGATGGAGTCTCCCCTCGAGTCCATAAACCAAAAAAAACCCATTCCTCCAAAAGCCAGTTTTGTTTGAGTTCTTTTTGCGCTGACCACAACAGGTTAAAAGTATTCATTTGTAAACATGAAAAATATTATGCCATGTCATGCCATGTGAAAATAATTACAATAAGGCCATTATGTTTATATTAATGATGCTGTGCTTGATAAATTAAGAAAGAATAAAGTATAAATATAAATAAATAAAACATAAAGTGAATTAAAACATTTTCTACAACAATTATTAAACTTTTTGCATCCAAGGTAAATATTTCATAGAAGATAGATGATAATATAGAGCAGATTTCCTTGTGTAATTTAATTATAATCAAGTTAATATAGCGTTACAATTAAATAAGGAATAGTAGAATATAGAATATATCAAGATTAAAATTAAGAGTAATACCAGTGATTTTTGTGGTAGAGTAGATGTATTGTTGGATCTTGGTATGGATACAAGTTTTATAATGGAAGAAATGAATGGAGAGAAAAATCTGAGCCCAGGAGGAGAGTTTCAGTGAAGGAAGTGAAGTGCTGGCATAAAAGGCCTTGCCTTAAGTCTCAGTGAACTCTGTGTTAATAATGAATACCACAGAAGTGATTTTATACCCATAATGGCTATAACCTTGTAAAAGTGACACAGATGTGATTATTAATGATGAATTGTAGTACCAATATTATTAGCAACTATTTTACTAATAGGGCAATTTTCCTTGGTGATTAAGCTTATAGTTTATATTAATTAAACCAAAGTTAAATTATATTGATTTTACTAAGACTAATGAATAACTGTTGATTTATTCTTAAAAGCTGTTTGTGGAATGCTTATCATCATACACTTAATATATTAGGCTCTAGGGGTAGAAAGTGCATAAAGTGTGCTTCCCGTGTTTGATTATAGGCAAAATTCTGCTGAAGGGAAATCCGACAAAAATGTTTTCATTACAATGAATGGAGCCATCTCTAAAGTGAAAAGAGGCTAGCTTGTTGTTAGATCTCTGACACAAATTTAATTTCAATAATATGCCATTGTAGTCATCAAAATCCTACTGAATTCTTGGAAATTGTATATAGAAAAGTACCCATGGTTTATTGTGAAAATGAAAAGAATCCAGTTATGGCCCATTCTAAAAGACAGAGTTTAGAATAACAGAGGAATCACAACTCTGAGGTGTCTGGGAGTACATTTATAGATGGGTTTAAGTGAGGAGTGGAGACATATCCTGAGTATGAGCTACAACATCCCATGGTTTAAAACCCAGAAAGGACAGAGCCAAATGAGCATGGTCTGCTTTTGGTTTCTTGACCTGTGAGGTTGTGGTATGTCCCAGCCATGAGTTCTCAGCTACAATGAACTGTTGTCATCAAACTGTGAGCCAAGAGGAGGTATTTGTCACTGAATGTACTTTTGTCAAGTATTCTCTCAAAGCTATCAAAAAGTACCTAATATAGTCTTTAATCAATTAAATAAGCTAAAAGGCTCCTCTCCTAAGCTCCCTTCCAAGGATATAGATGCAAAAATGTAAAAAAAAAAAGTAAGCCAACTTCTCAAATAATCATTTTTAACACTTTAACACTTTTGGCTTGAATATGATTAATGCCCAAACTGAGCTCCTTCATACAAACACATGCTGCAGTGTTCTTCCAGTGACTTTCCTCTGGCCGTCACCACTGTTTTAAAGAACAGGGTATAATGAGTAGAGGAGTTCTCTGCCTTTCTGTGGACGTGTCAGTGACAAGGAAGGGCACTGGGTTTAGGAAAACTCAGGATAAGACTTAAACATCACCTAGAACACTGTACTGACAAAGATAAATATTTATCCTTTGAGATTGATGGATGGCATGGAAGTGAGTTACTTAGCATGAATCTATCTAATATTTATGAAAATGAACTTGATTTTCCAAGAAGAAATGAATAAATTTGTAATATATATTATCTTCTCTATATTTGGCCATATCTCAACAATAGCTACAAAATAGAAGACTAAAATGAATGGTGAAAGATAGAAAACAATTGAGAAATTATTTGAAAATTTACAGTAAGCATTATGTAAATTCTATAATTTGGGTGTAATGTCTCTCCCGCAAACATTAATTATTGAAGGATTTTCCCCAGCTTGGCAATACTGAGATGTGGGAGAAGGTCATGCAGGGGGTATTCTTGGGATTCTGGGACCATCCCTCTTTTTGTCCTGAACAAGTGAATGGGTGATTTTTACCCATCCCAAAGCAATAGGCCAACTGATCAGATACTTAAAACTTCAAAATGCTGAACCAAAACAAACCTTTCCTCCATATAATTTGATGATCTCAAGTTTTAATCAGTGGCAGAAAGCTTACTAATAATGGAGGTTTAAATTAAATTAAATTTAATTAAATTTAAAGTTAAATAAAGTTAAATAGTTAATGATAAAGTTAAACAAATATGTTACTATATAACATGACACCCAAAAGCATACCTTAAAGTAAACTATATGTTTAAGACATATTTATATTAATTGAAAATAAAAATTTGCCTATATTTTTCTTAGTTTTTGAGAATACTCATTATGTCATCCAGGCTGCCCTCTGCCCTTGAAGTCACTGTCCTTCGGTCTCAGCCTGTGCAGTGTTGGTTTTGCAATCTAAAGAGCATCATGCATGATTTACTTTCCTACAGGAGGAGTGAAGGATGTTTCTCATGATTCCTTAGTTTACACATACCGGTAAGGACTCAGATCAGTGGCCAATGTTTTTCTGGAACCTAATTTTTCACTCCTTAAATTCCATATTCTAAACTATACAAATAGGACTGATTGAGAGGAATCATCTAACATATACTTTGGTCCATAAACATTTTGAAAGGAATATATCCTGTTTTATTGCTAAAATAAATGGTACAGCATAATTGAATAGAAATATTGCAGTTAATACTGATCCAGAAAGAGAAGGGTGTAAATAGATTTAAGCTGTGGTCAGAGAATATATTACAGTCTCATCTTCTGTGTCAATACAAGTGATTTCATCAAAGTACATTAACTAAAAATAACAGTACCAGAACTCAACTCAAAACCAGTTTTTTCCTTGGAGTTTTAAATGATTAATTTTGTATCCTCGACTCACTTATTTTCTTTAATTATAACCACTCAAGTGGTTGGACCTCTGTGCAAGTTATTTGTTAGACATTTTACTTAAGTCCTACGAGATTTATTGCAAATAAATATCTCTTGTGCTCTGCCTGTGTGCTGCTGAACATGTCCTCTATTCTCTGCCTCTGACTGCTATGCTCACTTCAAATTAAAACTTCCAAGAACACCACTCAAAAACAAGAAAGTAGGGCCATGTTATTCTTGATTTTTCTCCAAGGATTTCTTCAGTCATGTGACACAGTATAATTAGGGAAACCATTTCATGACTCATTCTTGCAAAACCTTCATACATGTCAAATTTTTATTAATGATATTTTGGCCAATGATCCATGTGAACTATGAAATAATGTTTCCTCATTTAGTGCCCTTGGCAGGCAATTTTAAGGGGCATGTCACAGGGTTCCTCAGATATTTTTGGAAAGTGTCATTGCTGTCAGACATGGTCATTAGCAAACTCTGAATATGTATGTTCATTTGTTTTCTTCCCCCAATGCCTGCTCACTGACTGCTCTTTTCTGATACCATTCTTCAATACACTACCGTGCACAAATCTTTACTTTAGGTGCTCATTTTTAAAGGATCTGAGAATTCTATAGGTACTAGGTATAGACCCAGAAATATGGACTTTAAGGAAGACCTTTAAATCTGGACCACTCTTTTTGTAAGGATGTTCAAAGGCCCTGTCATACAGTGGATTTATTTTGTAAAGATGTCTCTCTGTGGGATACTTAAAGAATGTGACTAGTTGTTAAGCACGAGATAATGTGATAGTTTAGAACTGTATAGAGCCAACCAATGTTAATTATAAGATTTTAAAGTTAGTTTCTTTAATTAATTATAGTCAAAGATACAAATCAGCAAACGATCAGATATCATATGGAAGAGAAAGAGAATCATAATGTGAGCATTGATGTTGCCATCTCTTGAAGTTAGGCTTCTAAACTATCCTTGGCACATGTGTAGATAAATGCAAAGTTAGGTGCCCTGGTACCTCTATCAATAAAGAACACAGTGGAGTTATGGGATAAACAGCATAGGTACCTCACTAGCAAAGTGGTATCATTCTGAATCTTAGATTAAGTATTTTCCCACAGATACCAGAAATACTAAGCCTTTTATTTTTCTGCACAGACATAAATTTCAATATGCTATGATATGGCAATATTAATTTTCTTCCATTTCCTGTCTTGCTGCCCAAATCCCCAGTTATGTTTGTGATTACATCTAGAAAAAAAGCTCCTTGAATTCAAACCTTTGAATCTGGTTTTTTTTTCCCTGTGGTAACCCAAGAAAGTTCATATTCCTAGCTGAGATGTTTTCCCTTCCAAGAGGCACATGCCCTTCATGATTCCTACCACAGATCACGATGATAATAGAGGGCATCACTGCTGCAGACTGCGAGAAAAACAGAGAGCAACACCTGACCCAAGAATGCTGTATTGCTCTTCTCAGCTCCCCAAACCGATGATTGCCTGTCTCCACCTGATTGAAATACACTGTGTATTTCAGGCCATTTAAACCACATTCATAGTAAGTCTCCTTCAATCTACATACACCCAAAGCTTCCCTTATTTTACCATCACACAAAATGCTTCTTTGACAATATAGAATCTGGATTGGTCTTTAATTTCTCTCAGCCCTTTGAAAGTTATGAATCTACTGCCTTATAACTTTTATTAATTTTGGACAGAAATATGCTGATATTTGGATTATTATTAATTTATATGTTTCTTAGGCACATGAACTTTCTTTTTGATTTTATAGATTCATAATGATGAAGTTGAATACTTAAAAAGAGACATGTATTTTTTTAAACAATTGTTCTAGATATTCAAGTGGAGATATTTTTCATTTCTTCAATTCACCAACTTTTAAGACATAATCAATTTTGGCATTTATTTTGTCCATTTCTCTGGTATTTATTTCTGAAATTACTAGATGATCTTTCTTGGAGATTTAAGATGTTTATTGTGTCTCATCTCTTTTTTTATGAAGCAATATTTTGAAGATTTATTTATATTAATTGGCATAGAAAGCAACAAGTCTTGTTATAGAATTTTCATACATTATTGTTTTTTTTTTTCTTTCCCACTGCTCCCCGCCATCTCCTTGCCTTCTCATCATTTCTATCTTTGCAACCCAGTATTCCCCGGTCCACTTTCATGTGCATGTGTTCCATTACCCTTGAGGTCTCTTTTACTCTCTCATCGGCCTCATTCCAGTTCTGTTACTTCATCCACACTCATTCACATGTATATATTACATACAAAATTATAAACTTGGATCTTTATATGACAGAGAACCAAATTATTTGTCTTCCTTAGGCTAGGTCAACTCACATATTCATTTCCAGATCTATCTATTTTCCTGACCTTTTAATTTTCATTATTCTTTATGGCTGAATGTGTATATGTACCTCATTTTCTAATCCATTCATCTACTGATGGACATTCAGCCTGATTCTATTTGCCTATCTTTTGTGAATAGAGCAATGGACATAAATATGCAACTATCTAAGTGGCTGAATATAGGCTCTTTTAAGTACATGCCCTGGAGTCGCTTGGTTGATCTGGTTATAGTTCTGTTTTATGTCTTTTGAGAAATTTCCATACTGACTTCCAAAATAGTTGCAGTTTACCAACAGTGAATAAGACTTGCTTCCCTTATGTAATACTTATTAGCATTTGTTTTCAGTTATTTTTCTTCTTCTTAAAGATATCCATTATGACTGGGGTTAAATGGAATTATTTTGAATAAAGAAAGGCTAAG
>PVHP010040214.1:0-15918 GCA_004024765.1 Zapus hudsonius | reverse complement strand
GGATGTAGGATAGGGGGAGAATGGAGTGGGGGCTCACCCAGCCCCAAGGAGAGGTGATGAAGAAGTCTGGGGTTAGAAACAGGGAGATCTAAGGTCTGGGGGAGGGGGTTGTGTGCAAGGAGGAGGAGGACACTCCGCACCCCAAGTCAGCCTGGGACTCCTTTGACTTCCTTCTCGGAGGGAGGGGGCGAGGCCAGCGTCTGGGTGTGACCCCCACCCCACCCATGATGGCAGGGGAGAGAGGGGGGTCAAAGTCTAAGGTCCCGGAGCATCCTTCCCTCGGGGTGTGTTTTGGGGGGGATGGACCGGGGAAGGTTCCCACGGGGGGCGCGCCCCCTTCCTCCCCGAGCGAGGGCGGGGCCCGGCCGCGGGGGTCGCGGGGGTCCCCGGTACCTTTGATCACGTTGCTGTAGATGGTGGGTCGGAACTCCTCGCGCGCGCGCTGGTCGAAGTCCTGCCCGTGGATGATCCGCATCTGCTTGAGGAAGGTGGACTTGCCGCTCTCGCCCGCGCCCAGCAGCAGGATCTTCACCAGCCGCTTCACGTACGTCTTCTCCCGCGACAGGCATTTGTCGATCTCCTTGGATTTCCGCTGCTGCTCGGCCTCGCCGCTCGTCAGCACGCAGCCCGGGAAACACACCGACAGCACCGAGCGAGACGGCAGGAAGTCCGCCATCTTGCTCCCGCCGCCGCCGCCGCCGCCGCCGCCGCCTCGGCGGGCCCCCGCGGCTCCTCCACCTCCACGTCCTCCGACTCCCGGCACGGCGGCTGGCTGTCGCTCGCTCGCTCGCTCGCTCGAGGGCGGGGAGCGCGGCGGCCGCCCGAGCGCGCCCTCCCGCCCGGAGAGGGAGGAACCCGAGCCCTGACTCGTTAGGGCGGACCTGGGAGGAGGGAGGGAGGGGCGCCGGGATCCCCCGGGAGGGCGGGGCGGGGAGCGCGGAGCGGGCTCGCGCGCACGCGCACGCACGCACGCAGGGCGGGAGCGCGCGAGGAGAGGCCGCGGGACCCGGGGTCACGTGGGTGGATCGGGCTGGGCGCGCACGCGCAGGCGCGCGCGTCGCCCCGGAGCCCTGGGAGGGCGGGGTTGCCCGGGGGCGGGGTCTCCCGGGGGCGTGGTCGCCCAGCGCGGACCCCTGCCCGCTGTCACCTCCTTGGTCCTCCTGGGTCGTCCAGCGCGGACCCCTGCCCGCTGTCACCTCCTTGATCCTCCTGGGTCGCCCAGCGCGGACCCCTGCCCGCTGTCACCTCCTTGGTCCTCCTGGGTCGCCCAGCGCGGACCCCTGCCCGCTGTCACCTCTTTGGTCCTCCTGGGTCGTCCAGCGCGGACCCCTGCCCGCTGTCACCTCTTTGGTCCTCCTGGGTCGTCCAGCGCGGACCCCTGCCCGCTGTCACCTCCTTGGTCCTCCTGGGTCGCCCAGAGCGGACCCCTGCCCGCTGTCACCTCCTTGATCCTCCGGGGTCGCCCAGCGCGGACCCCTGCCCGCTGTCACCTCCTTGATCCTCCTGGTCCTGGTCCCCTCCTGCCTCGGTTTCCGTTTTATTTATTTTATTCGTTTGGAAGTTGGGTCTCACTGGATGCCCTCTTTCTTCCTTCTTCCCCTCTTTGACTTGTCGTCTGTGCTTTCCTTTGGAGAATACTGAGGATTGAACTCAAGGCTTTGTGCGTGACTCCACCATGGAGACACACTCCCTGTGACTTGAACTCCTGGCAATTCATCCTGCCTCAGTTTCTCCAGTGCTGGGATTACAAATGTGCCCAGCACACTGCTATTTGCATTTTTCTTTCAATGACTTCCTTGACATTCTATACCCTCCCGAGTTTAGAATGGTAGGTACCTAGACATCAGGGTCAACATCCTCTTCTGGCTCTTTTTTTTTTCTTTTTTTTTTTAATGGGGTTGGGAAGATGGCTCAGCCATTAAAGATGCTTGCTTGCAAAGCCTGATTAGCTGGGTTTGATCCCTCAGTATCCATGCAAAGCCAGATGCACAAAGTGGCACATGTGTCTGAAGTTCCTTTACAGCGGCAAGAGGCCCATTCATTCTTTCTCAAATAAATAATATTTTTTAAAACATGTTATTTGAGAGGGTGACGATTGGGCATACCAGGGCCTCTTGCCGCTGCAAATGAACTCCACACTTGAGCCATTTTGTTCATGGGTACTGGGGAATTGACCCCAGGGGCTGGCAGGCTTTGAGGCTTTATCAGCTGAGCCATCTCGAGAACCTCCCCCTTTTTTTAAAATTTTTTGACACCTGCCCTGATCTATAAGGATTGGAGGGAGGTGTACTAGCAGAGGTCTCAGCACCCGCTCATGCGGATTCCCACCGGAGCTGCTGTGACAATTTAGGTAATACTTGCTAAAGTCTGAATGGTGGAGAGAATGAGGTCATGGTGAAACCCCCCTAAACCGGACACTGTGATGCAGATTCTTCCCAATGAGGAAGCAGATAAGCAAACAGACCTCGGACTGGCAGGCAAATTTTTAGGTTTCCTGCCAGATTATAGAGGATATGACCAGCAAGAAGAAACTTTTTTTTCCTTTTCTTTCTTTTTTTTTTATTATTTTTTTTTTCTGTCTTGACAGCAGATTCAGGCCAGGACACCTGAAAAGACTTCAGGAGACAAGCCACAAGTGCCCGCTGGGTTGGCACAGTGACTGTGTAGCAAGGACCTTACAAACCAGTCTTCATTTTTAATATTTAGTTTCAAACGGGAAAAAAATGCTATTGGTTCCTGTCTGTTTCTCCCAGGGCAACCTATTGCGCCTCAGTTTGGGCTCTCGCAGCTCTAGAACTTCCTCTGTGTGTCCTGGAGTTGGGGGTCAGAGATCAGCTCTCTGAGAGCCTTGTGCACAAGTTTAAATTTAAAAATCAGTAAATCAGTTACAGTTGGGTTGGGTTGGGTTGGTGCTAGACGCCTCATGACTCAGTACTCTGACTGCAGTCAACCTTGGCTGTGGCGGGGATCATCTCCTGCTGGGCTGGGCTGGCCTACCAGGAGGGTGGACAGTCTACAGAGTCCATGCCAGGATCAGGATCACCAGGCTGGGCAAAAGTCTGCCATGGGTGGAAGGCCTCTGTGGTCTCAATCAGTGTTGGGGGATCCCTGTACTTGGACCAGGAAAGGACCAGCCTCTGCTCAAGACAGGCTAGTCGGAGCAACACCTGTGTTTTAATTGACTCCAGGTGCTAATCTGAACTCCAGCAAAGACGGAGGAGGGAGGCCTATACATTGGACTAGTTACATACTCATTCTCCTGAAGCGTGCACAACATAATGGAAGCGTCAGGATGCCCAGGAGGAAGGAAGGTATTCCTGCCCGGCCAGTTCATGTTGGGACACGTAGAGAGCAGAGAAGCTGTTCAGAGCCCAGAGTGGAACCTGGCCTTGGAACACTCTTGGTAGGATGAAGTCTAAAATCAGTAATTCTGAAAAAGAGACTTCTTTTAGGCCCAGTCTGGGGTTTGGCTGGAGTTATCCAACTGCCCCTAACTGGTAATCAAGACACCTTGTAAACTGTAAGCATAAAAATGTGAGGTAGAATTCAGTGGTTCCTCCAAAAGCTAAACTTAGAAATGCCACATGATCCAGTAATGCCACTCCTAGAGATCTACCCCCAAAGAATTGAGAACAGGTGTCAGGTGAAAATGTGCACGCCCGTGTTCAAGGCAGCCAGAAGGTGAAAACAACGCAAATGCCCATCAGTGAATGAATATACAGTGTGATTTTTTTCCACAAAATAGAATTATTTAGTCATGAAAAAAAGGACGAAGTAGGGCTGGAGAGGTGGCTCAGCAGTTAAAAGCGTTTGCTTGTATACTTTGTAGCCTAGGTTCAATTCCCCAGCATCCACCCAAAAAACTGGGTGCAAAGTGGCGCATGCCTTTGTGATGCCAATGGGAAGCAGAGCCAGAAAAATCCAGAACTCACAGGCCAGCAGCTAGTTGATGTTCATTCATTAGTTTGCAGTCTACTAGGTCATTTGCACCAACAAGAGACCCTGTCCCAAAGAAGGTAGATTACAGACACCTTGAACTTCGCACACAATAAATAAATAAATTTTTGAAAGAATGAGTCTGATTTCCTGAGGACTAATGGAAGTAGGAATGGATCAGGGTGATGATTGCAGAGCACCATATTGCACATCACTGACTTGTGCATGTTAAAGTGGTCAAATGATGACTTTTATGTTATGTGAATTTTACTGTCGTTAAAAAAATGAAGAAGGGCTGGAGAGATGGCTCAGCGGTTAAGGCACTTGCCTCCAGTGCCTAAGGCTCTGGGTTCAATTCCCCAGTACCTACATATGCCAGGCCCACAAGGTGGTGATCCTGGTGCTCTCTCTCTCTCTCTTTCTTTTTCTCTCTATCTCTCTGCTTGAAAATGAATAAATAAAATATTTTTTAAAAAATGAATTAAGCCAAGCATGTTGGTGCACACCTTTCTGGAGGCAGTGGTAGGAGGATCGTCATGAGTTCAAGGTCACCCTGATACTACACAGTGAATTCCAGGTCAGCCTGGGCTAGAGAAAGAACCTACCTCGAAAAAAAAAAAAAAGGAAAATATTTTCCACAAATATTCCTTTGGCATCACTTAACACTGAGGTTATGAAAGGGCCACGTGTGTAATGTCATGAATGAAAGTGCCATTGCACAACATCATGAATGAAAATGTAACCGTGCGCAATGTATCATGAATGAACGCGCCATGTGTTTTTTTTAATTAATACAATTTAAATTATTTATACCGGAAGCTAATTTACCCCCTGGGCAATTGTTTTGGTTTATGTTGTAATGTTATTGGTGAAATTGTACTTTCCAGGTGCATTGTTTCTTAAGTGGAAAAGAATTCCAAACTTTTAAGGGAGTATAGAATCTATGGTTAGAATCTACTCTGCAGGATGCTGTTTCCAATAGATCCATCCAGAAGTTCACTTGAAACGTCCACTGATGCTAGCTAGTTAATCTATGTGCAAATGTGATGTTCAAGTAACATCCTGCCCCCCCCCCAAGCTGGGTTAAAATGATAGGAACAATTGATATCTTGCAATATTATTTCTGGAAGGTCAAGTTTCGTGGCAGTCTTTCAAGATGAAGAAATGATTCTTCCTCAATAATATTGCCATTCTTGAAATTGATTTGTAATTCTTCTCTTAGACCTGAAAGACTCTTATGTATAGTCACAGTTCATTTTTAATTGTTTAAAAATGTCATCATTTAGCTTGTTGACCAATCTTTATGCCAAATAACTTTGGCCCGTTTACAAAAATCAGGATTATCCACAAAGGAGAAAAAATATGTCACCCTCAGACAAATTCAAAAGAATGTGCCAGAGGCATTAGGAACAGTTCCAAAGAGAAGTTTAAAAAAAAAAACTTGTTTTTGAATGATGGGAAACGTAATTTAAATAACCATGTTGCCTACCAAGATGACTGACTACTCACTGGAGAGGACTGGACAACACCCACTTGGAGGTGTTTATTTAAAAGCAAGTCATATTACTTGATGGTTAAACCTTGGGTTAATTTTCTAATGAGTGTGATGACACACACATCCAGCATTCTCATTTCACAATGTTCTGTTGCCTCCCAGTATAAAGTAGGTGGATTCTACCCCTTCCTTCCTCATAAAGCAGGCAGGGGCATCTCATACATCCCTTTCCCTACCAGGGAAGGAAGGGAATTCCCAGGCTCCCTCATAACACAAGCCTGGTGCGTGTGTGCCATGATTAAAATGCCTGGGAGCACTCTGACCTACTTTATCACATTCACTGCTCACAATAGCATTAGCCCCTCTCTCAATGGCCACAACCAGCAGCTCCTGGGAGGAAAAGCTGAAATGCTTCTCAGAGCTTCACTCAGTCACTATGGCCAATTGCAAGACTGCCAGAAAACTCCAAGCTCCCCCATTTTGACTTGTTTTGGGGAGTGGATGGAGGAGGGGAGCTCAGTCTGTCTTTAAGTTCATATAGCCCAAGCTGTCCTGGAACCCATTCTGTCTTGTTTTTGTTGTTGTGTGTTCATAATTAGTATGTGTGGTGTGTGCAGGTATAGCGTATGCACATGTGTGTGGGCAGATGCACATGCCTGGTGAGTAGCCCAGAGCATGCTGGGAGTCTTCCTCCATAGTTCTTTCATGTTCCTTGAGATGGAGTCTCTCACTGAACCTACCAATTTCTTCTTTTTTAAAAAAAATATTTTTATTTATTCGAGAGAGGAAGACAGAGAGAAAGAGAGAGTATGGGCATGCCAGGGCCTTCTGCCACTGCAAAGGAACTCCGGACGCTTGTACCACCAAGTATATCTGGCTTTATGTGGGTACTGGGGAATCGAACCCAGGCTGTCAGATTTGCAAGCAAGTGCTTTTAACCACTGAGCCAGCTCTCTAGCCCATTCTTTTTTTTTCTTTCATTTATTTTTTTATTTTTATGTATTTATTTGCATGGAGGAAAAGAGAGAAAATAAGCATGACAGGATCTCCTGGGGCTGCAAACTCCAGACACATGCAACACTTTGTGCATCTGGCTTTACATGGGTACTGGGGATGTAGCCATCTGGCAGGCTTTAAGCTGAACTATTTCCCATGCCTTCTTTTTGTTGTCAGATTTTCTGACCAGTGAACCCCAACCCCAGAGGTTCCCATTTCTACCCTTCCCCCCCCCCCACAGTTCTGAGGTTACGTGCCATGTGGCCCTGCCTGGCTTTTTGTTGTTCTTGTTATTATTTTGAGGTAGGGTCTCACTCTATCCCAGGCTGACCTGGAATTCACTATGTAGTCCCAGGCTGGCCTCTAACTCATGGTGATCCTCCTACCTCTGCCTCCCGAGTGCTGGGATTAAAAGCATGCACCACCTCACCCAGCTCTGCCTGGCTTTTAAAAAAAATATTTTTCTTTTCATTTATTTGAGAGAGAGAGAGAAAGACAGAGAGAGCCTAGGGTGCGCCAGAGCCTACTGCTAATCAACTCCAGGTGCATGGACTACTTTATGCATTTGGTTTTTAACATGCGTCCTGGGGAATCAACTGACCAGCAGGCTTTACAAGAAGCCACCTTTTTCACCAGTGAGCCATTTCCCCAGCTCTTGCTCTTGTAAAAACATGAATGCTAGAGATGGAACTCTGGCCCTCCCTGGCCTTCACGGTGCGGCAAGCATTTTAACCTGGTGAATCAGCCTCTCTTCCTTTACTCCTGCCCTTGAACTCCTGATCCTCCTGCCTCAGCCTTCCAAGTGCTGGGATTCTATTTTGGCTCTTACTGCTGGCATTTCCAAATAACCCCAGTGCCCAGAATGCCTGGGTGTGTAAGGCTTGGGCTTCAGATAAGAGGCTAGCTGTACTTAGCTTTGCCGCACCATGCTGTTTAGTAGGTTTGTTTGTGGGTTGTTGGTCTGTTTTTCCAGCCCCTTCTAGGCCAGCTGCCATCTTGAAGCTGTCCAGCTGTTAGGCTGACTAGTAAACTGTTCCTTACTTTGAGCTAAAGCTCTGATTGTAAAATGTTCCAGGTGGAGTGGGGGGCAGGGGGGGAGAAGAGGAGCCGACTTTATGGCAATATTTACCTGGTATGTAAACCCCACACGTTCCTTAATGTGAGCTAGATCTAAAAAGGCAATGTTTGTTTAATGAAATTTGATGTTGCCCGTCCCAAAATAAGCCTCTCATGTGGAAAGTTTCATATGAAACTAGACATGTGGAATTGAATGGTGGGTGGTTTTGTTTGTTGTTGTTAATAATGGAAAACATGACTTTAATTATTGGTCGCATTTTTCTCAGCCTCTGAAAAAGTTCCCTGAGCTGCTGATGACCAGCTGAGACCTCAGCTGGTCCCAAGTCAGAAGCCTGTGAGGTCTCAGAGACACACACGGGCGCCCTGAAAACACCCACACCTTGCTCTTCTGCATCACACCCATTTACAGGCCATCTGTTTATAGAACACCCCCCCCCACACACACACACACAGACTCGGCCTGCACACCTGAGGCTCTTTCTGAAACCCTCAGCACATCCTGCTCACTCGCTCTCATCTATTTCCCTTACAACTTTTTTTCCTTCTCCAGATAGGGTTTCACTGTATAGCCCAAGCCGGCTTTGAACTTGAGCTCCACCTACCTCAGCCACCTGAGTGTTGGGATTACAGGTGTGCACCATCAATGCATGCCCCTTACCACTTTGAAAGATGAGAAATGCTGTTGTGTTTTCTTGCCAGCAGCAAGCAAAGAACTTTTTTTTTAAAAAAGAAACCTTTTTGAACCTAAGTAAATTCTATTTCTCCAGGGAACTTCAAGTCTGCAATATCCATTTATTCTCTGCTTTCAGCCTGGTGGCTGTTTTCTTTTCTTTGGAGGACTGGATTCACGGGCCCAGACCTGCTGCTTCCAGCAATCACCCTCCTGGCTGGCTGGCAGATCCCATTTTCAGGTAGCATACATGTCACGGCCTGCAAAGCTGGCCTTTGCCTCAGTGAAAACTGCCAGGAAGTGTCAGCTGGTGGAGTCTGTCACCAGGCAATGAGGGCTCATCCAGGGGGAAGGAGAAATGGTCCATATGGCTTTTGCCAGACTATGACAGGCTGATTCCCAGAACAGATAATGTCATCCACTCATCTTTCTCCAAACTCCCGTGTGGGCTTCTAAGGAAAAGAGAGGCAAGCCTGTGAAAGGCTTCAGGGAAAAGCAACGGCTGCTGAGTCAGAGTGGAGTGTTGGCATTGGAGCTTTAGTGATTCCATGCTGCTACTCCGCCAGGCAGCCAGGCTCCCACATGGGGAGACAATCACAGCTCAGTAAGTGTCCAGCAGCTCTGCACTTGTGACAACTAAATAGAAATAGTGGGTGCTTAGGTAGAGCGCTCATCCACTCCATATATAAAGAGTTGTGAGGACTGAATTAGAGGACTCTTGTTCTCCATGCCTGCCCATAAATAAGCGTGTGATTTTTAGAGGCTTTGAAATCCCCTGGGAGGCTTAGTAGTTTTTGCCATTGTCAGAGTATTCTTGAATCTTCCTAAACCCTCCTCCCAGCTGGGGTTTAAACATTTCTTCTCTTTCTCATGTTCAAGTTCACTCACAGCTACTGATGTGTCTCCCACCCCCCAACTCCAGGATCTTTTTTTCTAGCTACAAGGGCCTGATGCACCAAGGAGAAAAAAAAAGCCATATTAAAAGGGGTTGCTCCCGTTCAATCTCAACTTAGTAGTTCTACCAGATGCCCAAGGAATCACCTTACCAGCCAAAGAGCAGAGACAAAGTGAAGACGTTGGCATGGAACATGAAGAGCTTGACTTTTGCCATACATGGTGGCACATGCCTGTAAGCCTAGCACTCAGGAGACAGAGGCAGGAGGGTCACCACAAGTTTGAGGCCAGCCTGGTCTACATAGCAATACCCTATCTCAAAAAAAAATATATATATATAAAAGAAGAATAATCAATTCAAATAAAAGGTTTTGGGACTAGGGAGATGGTACAGCGGTTAAGATGCTTGCAATGCCTTCAGCCCAGGTTCAATTCTCCAGATGCAAAATGGTGCATGTGTGGCCTTACACAGAGATACACATACATGCACAAATAAATTTTAAATTTTTTAAGTTAAAAAAAAGGTTTTAAAGAAAATCATGGGCTTTGTATTCCGATCTGCAATGTGGGTATAGTAACTTGGAGTTTCTGTAGCGGTTTCAATGTTACCACACTTCCTTCTGCCGGGGTGTTTACTTGTCATTTGTCATCAGGATCATGGGTAATGGGGAGGGGGACATGGGATACATGTTGTTTCTTCATCCCAAATCTTCATGTCTTGTGAACACACCCCTCCAACAGGTACCAGTAGACAGCCTGGGGCTGGAGACATCAGTGCTGCAGGGACCCCTCAAGGAGACTCACTCCCACCCAGTGAAGTAGGTTTGGCTTGCTTGAATAAGGAACTTTGGGGCCTGCTAACTATTGCATTTGTAGGGATGACATCAGGAGAGATTCTTGCAGACCCTCTGAAGCACAGCCGGTTGGGTGGGGGAGGGGGATCTATCTTGGACCGAAGGCGGTGCTGGCAGGGAAGGTGCAATGAGCTTACATGTACATTTCCCTCTTCACTTAGACCAGGCTAGACCTCAACAACTTCCAGTTCCCAGGCTCTTGAAGTGGACCCCAACTCAGTCATTCACTGGTCAGTCTTGGCTGGAGAGTGTTTGTGTCCTTCCCTTGGGAGCCAGCTGAAGCTTTGGTTGTCCCTGCCCTTCCCAAGGCCACCCAGGCCTGGAAGCCAGAGTACTTCATGGAAAAGCAGATGCATGAAGAGCCATTTTTCTTTTTGACTAATCCTGGATTTCAGCTAAGTAAAGAAATTCCCAAGAGTTAAACCCACTGAAGTGAGGTAATCTCACTTCTTGAGGGGCTGGTCAAAGGCAGGATGTGACGCCTCTAAGGCTTTTCCTTCCTCTGCTGAGCCTTGTGTACAGTCAGTAGAGCAGAGTAGGGCTCAGTGGTAGAGTGTTTGCCTAGCATGCGTGAGGCCCCAGGTTCAGTCCCCAGCAAGGGGTTAGGGACAAAAGTTACTCAGATTTAAATAGAGCTACAAATACTGCCTTGGGTGGTTTTCTTTCTAGGTAGTGAGCAGATCACTTTTCAAATTTATTATAAAAGTTAAAGAGCTTGGATTTAGGGATGCTATTTAATTCCTCCTGGGATAGATTGCATTGTACCATCCCGACAGGCATAAATGTTTTAAAGAGATACCCTTCAGCTATCACACTATTGAAAGAAGGTACCCAAAGGAAATTCCCCAGGGATCTCAAGTTGGGGGGAAAGAAAAGGCTGGAGTTTGGTGCCAGCTAAAAAGGGAAATTGTCTCCCAGGAAGAGATTTCACACCGTTCTGACAACTTGTCACTTTGCAGAAGAAACTGATGGGTGGGACCACACCTTGACTGGACCCCTTAACTGGTGTTCTGTTTAAACCTAAACCTGACCCTAAGTCTGACCCCTGAAGATGCACTTGTGAGATCACTGGGTGTCTCTGCCCTTCTTCCTACTTTGGTCACATTGAATAAATTTCCTTTGCTCTTCAATATTAATTTGGTTCTTTTAATTGGCTTCTTTTTTTTTTTTTTTTTTTTGAGGTAGGGTCTCGCTCTAGCCCAGGCTGACCTGGAATTCACTCTGTAGTCTCAGGGTGGCCTTGAACTCAAGGCAATCCTCCTATCTCTGCCTCCCCAGTGCTGGGATTAAAGGCGTGCGCCACCACGCCCGGCAATTGGCTTCTTCTTTTTGGATTTATTTTTATTTATTTTGGGTGTGTGTGTGTGACTAAATGGCTCTATTTAGGACTTCATGTATGCTGTGATGGGAATTGAGATTGGGATACATCAGCACACAGCAGGCATCAGTCAAGCGGCCTGCTGGCAGTCTGGTTTCTCTGTGTGAGCATCCCTCCGCAGCAGACACTTGCTGGATACCTACACCAATCCTAAGTGAGATGGAGTCTGAGAGAGCCGCCACTGAGAGGAAGACAAGCAGCCCAGCTCTGCCACCTCCTGGGTCTGTGATGACCCTGTCATCAGCCACCTAAATTCTCTGAATAATGAATGCCCACACCCCACTGGGTTGATGAGAGGATTAGGTGTGAACACATATGTAAAACTTCCAGCACAGTAGTTGGCCCAAAGTAGCTGTCTAGAGATGGGCAGCCTGTGCTATCTGCACTAGGATTACCCCCAGGGCTAAACCGATTTCACTATTTGCACATAAAGTTTTTGTTGTTGCTGGGTCTTACTAGCAGAGGATGACCTTGATTTTGTGACCTCCCTGCCTCCTACTTCCAAGTGTTGGGATTACTGGCATATGCTACCATGTCGAGCTTTATAGTTATAATGATTTTAAACACAAATGCAGCTATAAAAACTAAGTTTTATTTTGTTTTGGATTTTTTTGGAGCCAGGGTTTCACTCTAGCAAAGGCTGACCTGGAACTCATGCTGCAGCCCCCAAAAAACTAAATTTTAAAGGAGGTATCCTGATCTTGACTTGGAGAATGCAGGTGCCAGAGCATTACCAGACAAACTACAAGGCAAGCCTCCTGCATAATTTTATATTTTATGCAATGGGCGTAGTGGTGTACACCTGTAATCTTGGAATTTTAAAGACTGGAGCAGGAAGATCACTATAAGGCCAGGCTAAGATGTACAGTGAAACCTTGTATTTAAAAAAAAAAAAAACATGGGCTGGAGAGATGGCTCAGTGGTTAAGGCACTTGCCTCCAGTGCCTAAGGCCCCAAGTTCAACTCCCCAGGACCCACATAAGCCAGACCCACAAGGTGGTGGCCCTGGTGCTCTCTTTCTCTCTCTATCTCTGCTTAATAAAGAAAAAAATTTAAAAAAAAAACAAAAAACAAGCCAGGCTTGGTGGTGCATGCCTTTAATCCCAGCACTCGGGAGGCAGAGGTAGGAGGATTGCAGTGAGTTCGAGGCCACCCTGAGACTACAGAGTGAATTCCAGGTCAGCCTTGGCTAGAGCAAGACCCTACCTCGAAAATCCCCCCCCCCAAAAACAACAAATGTTCTATATCCACATTGTAAAAACAAAAATTTCTTGATGATATATGTATTAGATTCAATATATCCAAGATACTATTTCAACATATAGTCAATATAAATATAATTAAAGATTTTAAAATATTTTTTGCACGTATATGACTGTGTGGTTCGTGTGCATATATGTGTACATGCACACAGAGGCCAGAAGTAGACATCAGGAGTTTTTTCTCATTCATTCTCTCCACCTTGTTTCATTTTGATTTATTTGAGAGACAGAATATATGGGCATGGCAGGACCTCCTACCACTGTCAACAAACTACAGATGCATGTACCACCTTGTGCATCTGGCTTGATGTGGGTACTATGGAATCGAACCGAGGCCATCAGGCTTTGCAAGCAAGTACCTTTAACCACTGAGCCATCTCCTCAGCCTCCTTCACTTTATTTTTTTGAGACAGGGTCTCACACTGAACCTAGAGTTCACCAATTCAGCTAGGTAAGGACTTTATCACTGAGCAATTTCCCCAGCCCCTTTATATTTTATATATGCATAGATATGTGTGATGTGTATATGTATACAGTGGATGCATGCAGATGCATGAACCCCATAAGACATGTGTGGAGGCCAGAGGAGGACATGGGGTGTCTTCTACTGCCTTTCTGTCTTATCTCCTTCAGATAGTCTCTCACTAAACTTGGAATTCTTATTTTTTTCAGTTGCTCATCAGTGAGCCCCAGCCACCCTCCTACCTCTGCTCCCTTCAGCCCTGGGGTTATAGGCATGCAATCCAACCAGGCTTCATAAGGGTGCTGGGGCTCAAACTCAGGTCGGAATTCTTCCCCAGAAAACACTTACCTGATGAGCCATCTCATCAGTCCCCTCCATGTTTTCTCAGCACCACACTCAAACCAACTGAGCTATCAGGCCCTTCATATCCATACTTTATATTCTGTATTGGGAGGAACTATGTCTTTCAAATCCAGTATTCAGTATATTTTTGAGACAGGGTCTCACTCTGGCCCATGCTTGCTGATCTGGAACTCATGTTGTAGCCCAGGCTGGCCTCATATTCATGGCAATCCTCCTATTTCAGCCTCCTGAGCGCTGGGATTATTGACATGAGCCACCATGACCCGCTCAAGTATGTATTTTATATTTACAAAAATCTTAACAGATGGTAACTTTTCATCAGAGACCTTGTTTTTGAGACTATGTTACCCAGGCTGAAGGGACCTACAGGTACTTGCCACTATGCCTGGTTTCCATTTCATAAAATTTTCAGTTAAAAAAGCTGATTCAGGGGCTGAAGAGATGGTTCAGTGGTTAAAGGCACTTGCTTGCAAAGCCTGCTGGTCTGGGTTCAATTTCCCAGTCCCCACGCAAGCCATATGCACAAAGTGGTGCAGGTGTCTGGAGTTTGCAGTGGCAGGAGGCCTTGGCACACCCATTCTCTCTCTCTCTCTCTCTCTCTCTCTCTCTCTCTCTCTCTCTCTCTCTCTCTCTCTCTCTCTCTCTCTCTCCAGAACAGAATTGTGAGTTCCACTTCCCAGAAAGAAACTGCACTTACAATGCTGATCTTCATTTCAGTATCATGGAGCAGTGGGAATGCTGCAGCCCATAGCCAGGTTATCTTGGGCTATCTCAGACCCCATAGGTAGCTGTTGACTGCTCACCTCTGTGTGTGTGACCTAACATCCTGTGACTATTAGGTGAATCCTTTTGGAATGTATGAACTGACCCTCTAACTTCTAACAACAAAATAACTAAAAATGTCAGTTATCAGATATCATCCAAGACCCATAAACAGAGATTTTCCCACTTTTGCTATATAACCTGCCCAACTGATGTTTCCACCAATATATTTTAAGTGTTTTTTTACATTTATTTACTTAATTATGTATTTATTTGAAAGAGAGAATGAAAATATGGACGTGTCAGGGCCTCTTGTCACTACAAATGAACTCTAGATGCAAATGCCTCTTTGTGCATCTGTCTTTATGTAGGTACTGGGGTTCAAACCCAGGCCATCAGACTTTGCAAGCAAGTACCTTTAACCACTGAGCCATCTGTCCAGCCCCAAAGTGTTTTGATTTATGACTTTCTTTGTTCTATTGCCATAAAAACTTCATGAAACTGTTACCATGTTGGAACATGGAATTTGGGATAACCTAAATCTGTGTTCCTAGGTCATGCTCACTCCTATTTGGCTCCAGAAAAAAACTATTTCTTGATCCCTTTGAGGGGAGGTGTGTGTGTGTGTGTGTTTGCATTATAAGAACCTTCTGGAGTTATTATAAAGCCAGTCAATAGGATTTAGAGACCAGCCTGACTTTTTAGAGAGGGTAAGGAAAAGGGAAAATATGGCATTTGGGCTGTGTGCCTACGAGATGGGTTGACAGTGGAAGGTTTAAGTTCTGGTTAGGTTGTGGCTCCCTAGGACAGACAGCAGAAAAGAAGCACTTGAGTCTGGTTCTTTTCTGTCTTCTCTCCCCTCCTTCTTTCTTAGCTAAGGTATAGTTTCTAACTGCAGCCCCACCCTCTGAATCACAAGGTGACCCTGGACTTTGCTCTGCATCTGAGATTGGAAAGGACACTCCTTAGTTCTCAGGAACTTTGAGGCGCTGGGTCTAGACTGCAGCAGAAGTAAAGGACCTTTGTTCTCAGAAGTCAAGGGAGGAGAAAGTTCTCTGCTCCCTAGCTGGCTTTTCCTTACCCCTGAGTTGTGCCTTTCTTTGGTGAACTTGGGTTTTGCCATGACTAGAAGGAAAGCTCTGCTCTCTCTCCTGGCTTCTTCCTGACCTATCTGGCCTCATTCCCTCATTCTCCTGCCATGGGTCTCCTTGGTCCCATCTCCATGTAGACGTGGTCCAGATCAGAAGCCAGGGTCTGGGGGCTGCTGGCACAGTTGGGGACTGTGTTTTCTCTACCTCACATAAGCTCAATGCTTCTGGTGTGGCCAAGTAGGGATGTGTGGGGAAAGCCCTCACTGTGCTGAGTGCTGGGAGTCCCTAGGAGAAAGAGTGTAGGAGGTGTTTATAATGGGCGTGGCAGAATGGCCAACCTTCTAATTGCTTTATGTCGCAGTGGGGGCAGGGACAGCTCCCCTGAGGTTGGCAGCCTTAGAACATCTCATCCTCCTGGGAAGTGGGTGTGAGTTCTGAGAGAAAAAGGTGGAATGAGAAGGCCATCAAGACTGTGGAACCATGCGAAATAAAGACAAGGGGGCACGGGAGAATAAGGGACTAACGTCACGATGGCAATGGTTCTTATGTTTTTGTTAAATATTTTATTTATTCATTTTCAAGTAGAGATTTACAGAGAGAGAGAACGGTGTTTTTGTCTGTGACTATTTATATTTTAATATCTTTTTTATTTTAATATATATATTTATTGACCATAA
>PVHP010040213.1:0-17049 GCA_004024765.1 Zapus hudsonius | reverse complement strand
AATCAACTGTATTTCTAAGTTAATTTTGATGATATCTTCAAATTTGGAAATATATTTGTTGGGATATTGATTGAGATTGTTTTGCATCTTTAAGGTTGAAGACAGCAGTGTTTGAGAATATCATTTGTGAATAATATGCTGTCATCTGGCCAGGTTTTGTAGCAATGCTTGTAATCTTAGCTTAGTATTTGTGCTATAGGTAGAAGGATCAGGAGTTCAAGGTCATGCTTGGCTATATAATGAGCTGGTATCCAGCTTGGGCTACATAAGAAATACTATCTAAAAAAACAGAATAAAAGTAAAATCAAAAGCTTTCATGTGGGCAAGACCTGTCTTAGCCCTGCTTTCTTGTGTTAGAGGCAGCTGACAGAGATTCTGCACTGAAGGTATTGATGGGCGTGCAATGCAGGCCCCTCCTTCCTGGCACAGGGTGGTTAACTGGCCTGGTTCTGGCATCCTGAGATGAGAAAAATGGAATCTTGGAGAAAGCAGACCAAATTAACACAAAACCTGAGTCCCCTTTTATTTATAGCAGAGCACGAACTGCTGTGAGGTCCAGGGTCTCCCTTTTCTGCCCTCAATGGAAGCAGATCAAAAGGAGCCACCCTCTCCTCATGTCTCTTCCCTCCTTATTCTGATTTCACAATTTCCTCTCTGTACACAGCCCAAATTCCATGAAGAAGCCAGTTTCCTATGTTGGACGTCAGGCAGGCTGAGCAGCAGGAGGGAGAGGAACAGACTGGAAAGGAAGCTGTCAGAGGCATCCCTGGCATCTTAAGAGGATGCTCAGGGCAGGATGAAGGCCCCTCAGTAGCCAGAACCAGGCTCAGCACAGAAAGGGATCTTGTAACTCACCTGAGAGGAGCTCCAGCACAGGCTGTCTCCATGGTCCTGCATCCCCTGCTCCCCAGGCCAGGCTGCCAGGAGCCTGAGCTGAGCCAGCAGAGAGGCTTCTCCCCAGGAGGAGCTCTGTGACTCACCTGCTCTAGGTGAGGTGGCTGGATGCAGGTGAGGAGTAGAGAACAGGGAACTATTAATATTCAGAAGGGGGAATTGGGAGGAGTAGGGGCACTGATGTAGGAGAATTAGGTCAGGGGAGCCAAGCGAGCAGGGTGCTTGGTGGGAGGTCCAGAAGCACAGGAAGAAGTGTGCAGGATGATCTTCTGGGTCGGGGAGAAGGAAGGGGCTGCGAGAGGAGGGAAAACAGTAGGATGGAGAACAGAACAGGATGGATTGGGCTGGAAATCAAGCTGAGGGCTGGAAGCCCGAGTAGGCAAGCTAGGAAGGCAGCCTAGAGGACGAAGTGTTTGAGGACCAGAGCTATGATGGGAAGGTGGAGGACGAGGAGGAAGATGAGGCCGCAGTTGAGATTGGCATATTGGAGGAAGCTTTTTCTTCATCTTGACACTCCAGGCTTCTCACTTCACCAAAAGTCAGTGAAGGACTGAGCTTGTGCCAGAGCTGCTCCAGCCTTTGTCCCCCTCATCACCACCCACATCACCCTTGACTCAGTGTCCATTATGAGCCCACTCCCTGCCCTTTAGATACAGTGAGTAGGACCCACTGGCCAGTAGTATGGACCCAGTATCTAAACCGGAGCCATCCTGTGAAGCAGCAAAGAGAAGGATGGGGCATTCCTCTATTCTTCAATTATGGTGCAGTTTGCCTCTGGGTAGGCAGTTTGATCAAAGGGTTATGATAGAACCAAGAACTTAGGGCAGACCAGAGTAGAACTGGTGAAAAAAGCAAGTTATTGTCCAGGTTTATTTCAGGCTTACAGTCTCAATGGGAAGCCCCATCATGTTGGTGAAAGCAGGAGAAGGAAGCTGTCACATATATGGACAGAAGTATTGTCAGTATTGGACTTGGAGCTGGCTTCCTCAATGACACACCTCCTTCAGCAAAGGCTCCACTTCCCAAATTACCACCAGCTGGAAATTGATTATGAGGTTTAATCACAAACACATGAGACTATAGGGAACATTTCACATTCAAACTACCATGCTTGCCATATTCTGGGATTTATTCAATTGTCTCCTGGTAGTGGGCCCTGTTATCTTCATAGTGCCTCTTCCCTGTCAAGGGAGTAGTAGACTTCTTTATCCCTCAGACAACCCAAAGCCCAGGTATTTATTAAGTGGTTGAGAAAGCTTGGCATTTTCCCTGGATACCTTACAGTCTTGCTCAGCTAAGCATTGTGTTCTGATATGTTTTCTTTGGTCTTACTATCAGAGAGTGCTATCTGTATATTGGAAAACAGCTTCCTCTTTTAATTGGAAATCTTAAAATTTTGGCTAAATTTTCATTTAAAGTAGTGGGGGGGGGGGCTGGAGTGATGGTTCAATGGATAAAATTTCTTGCTTACAAAGCTTGACAGCCTAGGTTCAATTCCCCAGTACCCAAGTAAAGGCTGATGCACAAAGTGGTACATCAGTTTGGAATTCGTTTGCAGTGGCAAGAGGCCCTGGTACACCCATATTTCTTCTCTTTTCATGCAAATAAATAAAAATTAAAAGAGTGGTGTTTTTAAAACCAGGAGGGAGGACAGTTCAACAATTCTGTGGCTTGGTAAAAGCTCCTGAATATTGGGACTTAAGGGTATGCAAAATAGACCACCCAAAAACTTAAAAAAATTTTTGAGACCCTTCCAAACACTATGGACAAACTAAATCTCCACTTTTTAAGGTGGTAAGTAGGGCATAAAGGTGTAGATCACTGGGTAGGTGTTTTCTATACTCTTCCATAAAGCAGTATCTCTGCATGCCTGGTTCTTGTACCTTTAAAATTGGGGTGTCATAAAGAACTGAGAGGGGTGGATGGTATATTTCAGAAATGCAATCAACAGAGGATGAATGCCTTACCTAGCACATTCCTCTCAGGGGTACTGGCTCAAATTTGGAGTTTTCTATTTAGTAGGAATTCTAATGTGTATAGGTGCTACTGTCTCTGACTCTCATCCACTCTTACATCTCTGTTTTGTGACATGGTCTAATTGTGTAGATCAGGCTGGTTTTGAACTTACACTTCTCTGCCTTAGCCTCCCAAGTGCTGGGATTACAAGTTACAAATCATCACACCCAGCTGGTCTTACATTTTGTAGTTCTAGAGTCTCTGCTGGAGGTTCCTTTGTTTGTGTCAATACCATCACTTAGAGAGTGCAGGCATGTTCAGATGGTACTTCATGTCCATTTGTCCATATGGACAGTCATTTTTTAATTTGGCTAGTTTTTAAAAATATTTTATTTATTTATTTGAGAGAGGAGAGAGGAGAGAGGAGAGAGGAGAGAGAGAGAGAGAGAGAGAGAGAGAGAGAGAGAGAGAGAGAGAGAGAGAGCACAACAGGGCCTCTAGCCACTGCAAATAAACTCCAGATACATGCACCACCTTGTGCACCCTTGTGCATCTGGCTTTATGTGGGTACTGGGGAATTGAACTTGGGTCCTTCTGCTTTGCAGGAAAATGCCTTAACCACTAAGCAATCTCACCATACCTAGTTTTTTTCTTCAAGGTAGCATCTCACTCTAGCCCAGGCTAACCTAGAATTTACTATGTATTCTCAGGGTGGCTTCAAACTCATGGCAATCCTCTTACCTCTGCCTCCCAAGTGCTGCCTTAATTTGGCTAGTTTATTTAAAAAACCAAGTTATTTATTTATTTGCAAGCAGAGATGGGTAGGGAGTGGACATACCAGGGCCCTTTGCCATTGCAAACAAACTCTGGATGCATGTGCCACTTTGTGCATCTGGCTGTACGTGGGTAATGGGGGATCAAACTCAGGCTGTCAGGCTTTGAAAAGAAGCATCTTTAACGATTGAGCCATTTCTCTAGCCCCAGACTTGGTTAATCTCATCCCAACGATGGAATGAGAGCACTCAGGCACATGCTTTAAGTATGTCTTTCAGTGTAAGGGCTGGAGAAATGTAGTTTCCAAGGATTTTCCTAAGACTTCAGTTACACTGTCTTTTTAAGAGTTTTGAAAACTGAATGCTTAAAACTGGGTAGATAGTCCCTATATCCATCAGAAAGTTCAAAAATCTATTTACTACATGAATAGTCACCCAGAGATCTCTGTGGGAAATGCTGACAGGACCAATGCATTTGGAGGGAGTCCATGAACCTTTTCCTTATCCAGCCTCGATAATTTTGAATATTGGGTGCACTGCCTGCTGTGCCTTCTCCTCAGAAAGCTCCTTTATGCTGGAGCAGTTTTTCTTCCAAAAGTCCTCCTGCTCAGAGTAGGCACAGTGGGAGGGGTAACTCTTACTCTTTTGGGCTTGGGGATGAGGGGCATCTACCTAGGTTGGGTTGTTCCTTGTGGTGGGATGGGAGATGGTCCTCCAGTCAATACAGCTGCCAATATTTTCTTATTCTTTCTCTCTCGAAACTTGTCCTTGTTAATTGAAAACTTTAAGCAGTTTCAACCAACTGAAAGATTGGCATCCCTAGGCTCCTTCCATAGCTTGAAAACTCTTCTGTGTATCTGGAGCACTCTGGCTAATAAAAGTCAATTTTATTTCCAATTTCTCAAGTGCTTATAGCTCTGGATCTATAACTGCATGTTTGTTCAAAGAAATCAAAGTAGAAATTAAACTCCAGAAAGAGAACACAGGAAGCCAATTTATGGAAATAAGGAGGTCGATACAAGATATGAGTAAGGAAGTAGAAACAATAAAGAAATTCCAATCAGAAATGTTAGAAATGGAAACACACAGTAGGACAAATATAAATTCTGTAGAAAGCCTCACCAAGAGAACGAACAAGGGAGAGGACAGAATATTTAAACTGGAAACAAGGTAGCAGAACTAGAACAGTCCAACAGACAGAAAGACAAGCTAACAGGAAGGTATGAATGAAAATCACGAGGCTTTCAGGACACTATGAAGAGATCAAACATTCAAGGTATAATAGAAGAAAAATTTCATAGTAAGGGCATAGTAGATATTTTCAACAAAATTATAGAAGAGAACTTCCCCCAAATAGGGAAAGTGGGGCCAATGCAATACAAGAAGCATTTAAAACACCAAACAGACAAAACCAAAACCAGGAAAGAACCTCTCCTTGCCATATTATCATTAAACCATTGAACACACAGACTCTCTCTCTCTCTCTCTCTCTCTCTCTCTCTCTCTCTCTCTCTCTCTCTTTCTCCAAACACACACATACACACATATCAGTAAGAGAGAAGCATCAAGTAACCTATAAAGGCAAGCCCATCAGGATAATAGCAGATTACTAAAACAAAACAAAACAACAACAAAAACCTTTAAAAGCCAGAAGGGCTTGGAGTGATATATTCCAAGTTCTGAAAGATAACAACTGTTAACCAAGATTACTATATCTGGCAAAGCTGTCCATTACAATTGAAGGAGAAATAAGGACTTTCCACAGCAAAAACGGGCTTAAAGAATATTTAGCCACAAAGCCAGCTCTTCAGAAAATACTTGAAGGGATCCTTCAGTCTGAAGAGAAAGAAAATTACCCACATGAGAAAACAGGAAAAAAACAAACCATATTCAAATAATAGGTAATACAAAAGAGTAAGGGAAAAACTGCATAATCAAGAAATGGCAAGAATATACAAACTCAACAATAATTCTTAACAACAGTGGCCTCAATGCCCCAACCGAAAGACACAGACTTACAGACTGGATTAAAAGGCAGGATCCTAGTTACAAATGTTTAGATTTGTATGTGAGTTAGTGGAAAAGTCAGTAGTAGAGGCCAGGAAGCTAGAAAGGGGCTGTAAGGGAGAGAGGAGAGAGGAGAGAGGAGACTTAAGGGGAGAGTACTGTATATATGTAGGTAGATTGTTGTAGTTAACTTCTCATTGCTTTGACAAAGAACCAAACCAAAGGTTTCAGCTGATGAGAGGCATGGGATTATTTTGGTTTATGGACTAAAGGGGAAACTCCATGATGGCATGGAAAATAATGGCATGAGCAGAAAGGGTGGACATCATCTCCTGCCCAACATCAGGTGGACAACAACAACAGGACAGTGTGCCAAAAACTGGCAAGAGGAAGGTAGCTATAAGCCCTGTCATAGGCAGCCTCACACCACTGGGATGAATCTCCAAATCAGGCATAGTTTTGGGAGGAAAATATTTATTGAAATTATAGATCCAGAGGAAGTTCGATAATGGTTAAAGAGGTTGTTTCCCCACCCCCCTTTAGAGATCCAAGCAGAGAGAGAAACCCATCCCCAGCACCACACAAACACCAGCAAACAGTAAGCTTGGCACAGCCCAGACTGTTTTTGCATATCTATAGCTGGAATTCCAGATATACCTCAGACATACCTTAGGGCTGGAGCCTAGGAGGCCAAGGTAACACCTTCTCTAGCCAGGAGGCAGGGGACAAATCACAAGCTTTAATAAACTCTTGAATCTATTGGGGGGGAACCCCTTCAAACTAGCACAACCCCCATAAGTCCACCCCTAACAACACACCTTTAACAAAGTTCTAATTCCAAAACTGCCATCAGCTGGAGATCAAGCATTCAGAACACATTAGTTTGTGGGGGACACCTGAATCAAACCACTATATAGATGAACCAGTTACTGGGGGTAAAATGGCCCAAGTGGGATCAGGGGAAGGGATTAAGTAAAAGAAGGGTGGGGGAAGGGTTTATTAAAATTCAGTAGGTTTAGAATAAGCCATCTGGAAACCTACTTCTTTGGATAATGGCACATCCAGAAGCCATTGATTGTTACTAGAAAAATTTCAGTGTTGGTGATTGGATACTGTTGCTTAAAACTGGGTCGATAGTCCCTACCCAGTTTTTGCTGCACAGAAAAAAACCAAGCAAATGCGGCTTGTGGAGGAATGGGTTTATTTGTCTTATGGACTCAAGAGGAGACTCCATCATGACAGGGAAAATGATGGCATGAGCAGAGGGGTGGACATCACCTTTGCCACAGCACTTCAAACAGTGGCAGAAAGGTGTGCCAAACACTGGCAACAGCAGCTGGTTTATAACCCCCATAAGCCCGCTCCTAACAACACAGCTCTAGTAAGGTTCTAATACCCAAACTGCCATCAGCTGCGGATTGATCATTCAGAACACATTCATTTGTTTGTGGGGGACACCTGGATCTAACCATGACAGATACCTTCCAGTGATTTGTTGGCTAGGGAGGTTCCTGAGGCCCCCAAAGCATTACAGGCTATTGCCAAGGTTCTTGGTTGCTCACCAGAAAGAGATGGTAAGACCCTATTGCTGAAGACTCCACATACTTGGGAGGTCACTGAGAAATCAAGCTGGAGATAACCTGGAAACCCCCTCCCTATTAACCAGCTGACAGAAAGCTGGTAAAAGCTATGACTGCATGCAGTCTTATGGGAGAGAGGTCATTAATGGTAGAAAATAGCAGTGGGCCAACTGATACAATAGTGGCATGTCTGTTATTGGGAAAAACCACTGCTCTCTAATTGAACTGGAGGCCCACTCCATGGGAGGGAATGAATGCCTGGTTCTGAAGACCTAGTCAAAAACCTATGGTTGGGAAGGTCATGAGACCCCGGGGATTAATGCTTTCTTAATTAATGTTGTATGGTTAAATGCACATATTATGCCTACCAAAATGTCATATGAATACTGCTTTTTAAATATGCATACCCATATAATATGCTGCTTTCACTTTTGGCTAGAGAAGCTTCTCTTTTCAGATAGCAGTGACCATTGGGATAATGCAGAAGTTACCATATGGCTGAGAAGTGACAGTGGAGTGTTCAGCACTGGGACATCTCTATCACACTTATCGAGGCTCAGGGTCTATTGTGGAAGAGGTGATGGAAAGACTGTAAGAGCCAAAGGAAGAGTAGGACTGCTTACAATGCAAACTTCCAGACACAAAATGGCCTTGATATATATGACTTCACAATGCCCCACACTACCTTCATAAGACCTTCAAAATGGGAGGAAAAGCTGATGACATCAAAACAAAATAGAGACTAATTAAGAGGGGGTGGGGAGGGAATTATCATGGTTTATTGCCTACAATTAGGCAAGCTGTCAATAAATAGTATAAAATAAAATATAATAACCTAAAAAATACCATTGTGATAATGGCAGTGAACGGGAAGGTACCTTGGGTATGTGCTTCCTAGGTATTGTACACTTGGAATAGAGTTAGGAAAAAGTTAGAGCAAGTTTCTTCAGGTGCCTCTGGGGGACACCGTGGCTTCTCTTTTTTTCTGCTTAGCTGCTGGTGTCCTTGCTGCCTATTAAGTTGAAGTTCTTAAGGATGTTCCCCCCAGCTTTCTTGAACACTGAAGTTAACAAGCCTCTCAGGAATTCCCATTTGAAAGCAACTCAACCATGGTATAATTGGTCCCCAGCCAGGAAGAAGGGCTCCTGGGGCAGAGGAACTCAGAAGTGCCCACAGAAACTGGGGAATAAACTTGGAGATCCATAGCAGGAGGAGAGAGGATGAATGGAAACTTTCAAGATATTCTTGTAGTTTAATTGGAATTAGAAGCATGCAACTTTCTGGGTAATTGGCAGTTTCTGTGTCCTTATGGGGAGTGTCAGGCTAATGTGGAGTTGTGGGAGTCTTAGTATTTCATCCTGGGATCTGTGATTGCAAAGACACACACAGCCCTCAGGCAAGTCCTTGAATTCAGGAGGCAAATGCTGCTGTCTGACATGTCCTCTCCCTGGAGCTACCCTTGACATACAAGCCAGTCACTGGAACCCTCAACGTGTTCTTAAGTGGCAGTTTAGGGACCACTGAAGTTTTTATTGCTGTTATTTATAACTTCTTTTAGTTTTTTCTTTATATAAGTGAATGGTAAAATAATTATTATGAACATTCAAAAATATAGAAAAGTATCCCCAGTGTTTGTCTCCATTATCCTTTCATAGGTTATCTGACTGGATGTGGAGTTAGGTCTCTTGCTCATCTTGCCACTTCTCAAAGGTTTCCTTTGGGTTCTATATCATAAGTTAGGGGTGGTTTATCTCCTGCTTGGATGTCAGGTAACATCATAGGTCCAAGCCAGAGACTCTTAAGAACTCAACAGTAAAACAGACCTAAAACTCACCCACCATGACTCAGGGATCTAAGTGTGTATGGAAAAATTGTAAGAGCCATGGTGGAGGAGAATGTCCAGAGGCATTGTCCCCCACCAGCGACAACACACAAAGAAAAAAAATTATCTACCTCTGTACAATCCATAACCCCTATACCATGGACTAGACCAGCAAGCCCACTGAGGAGGGCCCCCAGTGGGTTGGGGACAGGGAGGAGGGAAATAGGGGCACCATCACAAGATTGGCTCAGACAATGTATCTAATTATCAATAATAAACATATTAAAAAATCATGGGGCTGGAGAGATTTCTCAATGGTTAAGGCATTTGCCCATAAAACCTAATGACCCGAGTTCAATCCCTAGTAGCCACATAAAGTCAGATGCACAAAGTGGTACATCCATCTGGAGTTCATTTGCAGTGTCTAGAGGCCCTGGCACATCCATTCCCCATTCTCTCTCTGTCTTTCTGTCTGTTTCTCTTCTTGAAAATAAATAATAATATTTCTAGATATATGCACATATATAAACTATAATTCATTAAAGGCTGATATAGTCTAAGCAAAAAAAATCTCTAAAAGCTCCTGATAATTATGAGCCTATAGAAGGTGAGCCTATTATGAGCCTGTAGAAGCCTATATCCTGCCTTTGGCTTTGAGAGAAAGTTGACCTTTAGGTTTGGGGCAGGCCTTCTCTTGGGGTTTGTCCACAGTACTCTCAATCTTTCGAGCACTGAGCTAAGAGTTAGCTTGCAGCCTGAATTGTGGAAACGATTATTTAGGAAAACTGCCTCCCCTTCCCTGGACAAGCACAAGCCCTGCATCAAGCCTCTCTTCAGCTTGTGTGACTCCTTCCAGGACAGCAAACTCTCCAACGAAGATGCTCCTGCTTCCAGAAGCCCAGAGGTAAGACAAGGCCCAGAGCCCAGGGCAGTTGTGCCAAGGATCTCATGTCTCCCAAGTTAGACAAGAATGACATCCTGCAGGGGATAGAAGATTCTTAGGAATCCAGTGGCTGAGGCTCTGACTTCCTTGGGAGTGGGGGGCTCCTTGCCTGGAAACCCTTTCCTATTTCATTAATTTAAATTTTCTCCTGTATATTTCTTTTGGTGTCATAAATATATATAAATAGTTTTTGTTAATTGTTGATATATAGCTTATAATTTCCATTTTGATTTCCTGTTAAACTCAAGAATAATTTGCATGTTTTGGAATTTATAAGCATATATTTGATTCGACTACATATTAGCTCTCTGTGTCTCTGTCTCTGTCTCTGTCTCTGTCTCTGTCTCTGTCTCTCTGTCTCTGTCTCTCTCTGTATTGTGAGAGATTAAACCTGGGGCATACATGTGAGGCATGCACTCTACTACTGAGCTACATCCTCAGCTCTACACATTAGCTGTTAAGATTTCATTTCACTGCCTTATACTCAATGAATGTGGCCCGAATGATACATTTATGGAAAATGTATACAAATATTTTTGTATGGTGTGATTGTTAGGTTTTTTTTTTGTCAACTTAGATCTTTTTAATTATCTTGGGTGGGTCTCTGAGGATGTTTACAGAAAGGTAGCCTCTCAGCAAGGGGCAGGATGTAAAGAAGCTCAAAGAAGCTAGAAGTAAACATCCTTTCCTGTGTGGGCCATGCAGGAAGGAAATTCCAGAGACTCAGGAAGCCATTAAGTCTTGATAGGGTTGCAAGACCACACCCTAAGCCTATATAAAGGGGAAGAAATTCTCTCCTTGGTCCCCCTGCCTGTTCCCTGTTCTGTGTGTGTGGTGTAGGTGATGGGGTTTTCTCTCTGCTCGAACCTGTGAACAGAATTTCCCTTCAATTTGTAGTTTCAATAAATACTTTCCGACCCCAAATTGTGCCTGGTTTGAAGATTCTTCCCAGTGGCGTGTGGCTAACTATGACATATGGCTTAATACATGGTTTAATTTTTGGTTACTAATTTCCTCATGAATTCAATTTTTATTTTCTATAGTTAAGCCTTCCAGGGCTTATTTTTTGTCCAAGGAATTTATATGAGAAGTGAACTTTCCATGTTCCTACAACATTGTTAAATGTTCTTTATTTTCTTCTCACATATGTGACAGCTGGCACATTATTCAATAAACACTTTAGAAGAGTCCTAAGCATAGCATTTGGAACTGAACACTAAAATGAAAAACAACCATCCTCTCTGCCGAGAAGCAGTCATAACTTAATGGGTAAGACATATGGTATGTAAGGTATCATGAACATGTTTAAAAGGGGAAATGGCAGGGGAATGCGGGAAGTCTCCAGCAGTAAGATGATCTCTTGGCTGAGTGATCTTTTAGCTGGGTATTGAAATTAGATTTACAATGCTTGGTTGTCATGGAGACATATGCAAAGTAATATTCCCAGATGTAAAAGTGTAAAAGAAAACTATATATGTAGATGATCACATTGTCCACAGTCGGTGGAGCAAAAAATGTGCGGGTTGAAGTGTCAAAAGTGAAAGCATGGTACTGGATGAGAAGAGGGCTGCCAAGGGCTGGAGAGAGGCCTGGTGAAAGGCGCTTGCTTGCAAAGCCCGAAGGCCTGGGTTTGATTCCTCAGGACCCATGTAAAGCCAGATGCAGTAAGTGGCACATGTGTCTGGAGTTCATTTGCAGTGGCAGGAGGCCCTGGTGTGCCCATGTTTATTCTCTCTCTCTCTCTCTCTCTCTCTCTCTCTCTCTCTGCTATCAGTATCAACAGTATCAAGTAGAGGACTGTGCACTGCACCCTGCATTGGTGGAAGCCCTGTGTTGGAGTCCTGACTCTTCTGTGCGTTCCCTATCCCTAGTCATCTGCTTTGTGCCACATGATCTCTCGTTGGGTAGTGAGAGCCAGAATTTGACTAGAAGCCCTTTCCAGACCTGTCTCTTACTACCTCAGGTAATTTTCAAATATACTGGTCTAATAATTATTTCCAGAACATTCTGTCTCTTTCATGCCTTAGCATGCCTTGAGCTATTGACTCGGTGATTGTGGAAGAACTGTATTAATTGCTTTTTTTTGTTGTTGATGACAAAATACATTAGGGAAACAGCTTAGAGGAGGAGGGTTTATTTTGGCTCATGGTTTCCCAGTCCATCATGGTGGGGGAAGCAAGATGGTTGGAGTGACTCCGTCCATAGTGGTGGGAGGTCACAGTAGCTGCTTGTTCACATGGCATAGACCAGGAGACTGAGTGCAGACTTGAGCCAGAGGCCAGTGTGCAGGGATCCCGTGTCGCCCAAGTTAGACAAGAATGACATCCTTTAAAGCCTGTCCTTAGTGACCTAGTTCTGCTTGCTAGATTCTACACCCTAAGGTTTCATAACCTGCCAATGGAGTGCCACCAGCTGGGGACCAAGTCTTTACATAGGACTGTGGGGAACATTCCACATTCCACATTTAGCCATAACAACTACCTAGGGTGAAGTTTATCTATCTATCTATCTATCTATCTATCTATCTATCTATCTATCTATTATTTATTAATGTTTATTTATTTTTATTTTAGCAACATAGGTACCCGAGGTCTGATGGTCAAACCAACTTTTATGCCATACAGAAAAGCCATAGTTCCAGCACTAAGCACAAACATTGAGGGCTAAATACAAATAGTAGCCACACAAACAAGGGCCAGAAGCTAGATGAAGAAGTTATTTGAGCAAGAGTAGGTGGAGAATGAACTATGCAATGTGGACAACAACCAGAACCACCACACAGCACTTACTGCTTATGGGATGGTGAGCAAATGCTGTGAGGTCTGATCAGATATAGAATTCACTGCTGCTGGTTCTGATCAAGCTCAATGAAACATTATTCCTTTGTTTAGAAAATTCCTACTTATTCTTTAAGTCCACACGTAAGGTTTCTTCTAAGACACAATCTCCCTGTGGGCTTTGCAGCATTCTCTCTCTCTCTCTCTCTCTCTCTCTCTCTCTCTCTCTCTCTCTCTCTCTCTCTCTCTCTCTCTCTCTCTCTCTCTCTCTCTCTCCCGCCTCCTCCCTTGGTATCAGTAATGCTGGCCTTAATGAATGCATTTGGAAGCATTCACTTCTCAATGTTTCAGAATTAATTAAGAAGAATTGATATTAGTTATCATTTAAATGTTTGGCAGAACTGAGGAAAATGAAGACTTCTTGTCATGAGATTATTTTGATGAGACACTTTATTACTAATTCAGTCTCATTACTCATTCTTGGCTGTTTGGGTTTTTTATTTCTTCATGATTCAGTGTTCTAAAGGTAAGTGTGTCCATTTCTTTTAGGCTATCAAATTTTGGCATAGAATTATTTGTGACCTTTTTGTAAATCATTCTATTGCCATCTTTATTATTGTTCAGCAGATCCCATACAGAAATAGTGTAAATCATCAAACTAGTGTTTGAGGTCCATAAAATATACAAGGTTCTGTTTCATTACTATTCATTTTATTTCCCAGTTTATTCTGCATCTCCCAAAATGTTGTTTGTTTATTTATTGGCTTACTACTCTCCAGGAATACTTGATTCTTTTAAAATTTTTTTATTATTAATAAGTAGAAACTCTGTGTGTACAAGTCTTGAGTTGGTATCCCATTTTCCCTCCTCTCAGCCCCTATTCCACTGAGCACCCTCCTCAATGGGCTTTCCAGAATGCTCCATGGGATGGAGGGCTGTGAGTTGTGCAAGCCACAGGCTGGTTTTTCTTGGGAGGTGTTTGTGATCTTTTGTGCATGTGCATGTAGGATGTGTGGTATGGGTGTGCATTATGTGCAGATGTGATCATCCTGTTGCACATAGAGGCTAGAAGACAATGTTGTGAGCCCTCCCCTATTGCTTTCCACATTTTTTCCCTTGAGATGGAGTCTCTCACAGAACCTAGAACTGTCATTTTCAGTTATTCATTCTGAACAACATGCCTCATCAATTCTCCTGTCTCAGTTCCCCACAGGACTCGGGTTACAAACATGTATGGCCACACCCAGCTATTCTCATGGGTGCTGAGGAATAAACTGCAGGTGAATCGGGTCCTTGGACTTTCATAGCTTGCTCAGCCATCTCCTTCCGAGTTATCAGTGATAATGCTTCTTTTTCATCTCTTAACTTAGTAACTCTTCCTTTCCTCTTTGTATAGCTAAAAGTTTGTAGCTTTTATCTTTTTGAAGAACTGGCTGTTTAAATAAACATTGTTTTTTTTTACCTTTTTAGCCTACTTCATTGCTACTCCAATATTTATTTATTTATTTATTTATTTCCTTCTACTGGTTTTGAGTTTCATTCATTCTTGTTTTTCAGAGAAAGGTTGTTTCTTTGAGATCTTTGTTTTCTCGATTTAGATGTTCATCGGTATAAACTTTCTTCACAGTGCAACCTTTTCTATATTTCATAGGCCTTGGCAAGTTTTTTCGTTTTTTAAAAATATTATTTATTTATTTATATTTATTTATTTATTTGCAAGCAGAGAAAGAATGAGAACAGCTGCACCTGGGCCTCCTGCCACTGCAAACGAACCCCAAATGCATGTGCTACTTTGTGCATATGGCTTTATGTGGGCATTGGAGAATTGAACTCAGACCGTCAGGTTTTGCAAGCGAGTGCCTTTAACCAATGAGCCATCTCCTCAGCCCATGTTATTTCATTTTAATTCATTTCAAGAAAATGTTTAACTTCCTCCTCCTTGATTGTTTGGCAGTGATTGTCTCTTTAGATACCTCAGAGTTTCCATAGTCCTTCATTGTTTTTTGCTTTATCTCCTCTGACTGCATATTTCAAACAGCCTGGCTTAAGCCCAATCATATTCTTCTATTGAACCTTCTATTAAGTTTTAAATTTTACTCAGTGTATGTTTTATATTAAAGGTTTCTGTTAGACATTATTTCAGGGATGAGGCTATAGTGCTTGCTAGCGGGAGATCCTGAGCACCACATAAACTAGGTTTGATGGCTCATGCCTGTAATCCCAGCGCTCAGAAGGTACAGGTAGAAGGATCAGGAGTTCAAGGCTATCCTCAGTTGTATAGTGAGTTTGAGGTCAGCCTGGGTGACTTAAGACCCTGTCTCAAAAAGTTACTTCAGTATCTGTTAGATTTCTGTGTCAGAGCATTTTATTATTTCTGTTTCCTTGAAGCTCACCGAGTTTCCTTAAAACAACTCTTTTGGATTTACTATTCAAGGGTTTGACGTATCAGTTGTTAGGGCGTTGGTTTCTGATGGCCGACTTTATTAGTGAAGCTGTGGTTTTTCTAGATAGTTATTGATGCTTGTTTTTAATCTCAAACACATATTCAAGGCTTATATTTATTCTAGTCTTTGTATTCTGGCTCTGTTTATGCCTGTCCTTCCAGAAGTTCAAAGTGAACTTTTTTTCTTAAACCTGTGGACACTTCCACTACTTGACACTAGATGGCAGCCTAAGCCCAGATTGGCCCCAAGTGTACTGATGCTGTGTTTGATGGAACCTCAGCACTAGGGGGTTTCTTGGTAGTTGTTTCAAAATTTTGGTTTGTTGTCAGGTGAGGGATGAAGTGACGGATTATCTAAAGAGGGTGGTCTCTTCCTGCAAGTCTCTTCCTGAGGCCAGGATAGATCTGCAGATTTTGTCCATAGTTACTGGCTCATGGCCAGGCATCACAGAATTCTGCCAACTTTGGATGTTTTGGAAGGGCCAGCCCCAGCTCCTATGTGGTAAATTGGTACTCACATCCATTTTATTCCATTCCTCCTAAGACCTCTCTCTCTCTCTCTCTCTCTCTCTCTCTCTCTCTCATGCTACCGGGGTTTGGGAAGGAAACATTGTGGCAGTCTCATATCCACCAATACCCCAATGCAAAATCATACTCAGAATCCATACCCTTTAGGGATTAGCACAGCTTGGTGGGTAGAACCAAGTCCCAGGCTGTAATGAATGGTTTGCTGTTGTGGTAGACATTGACCAGAGACTACTGGAACTTGCTCCAGGTGATGCTGATCAGGATACAGGGCTGACTGACAGAGGCAGTGGGTTCTCAGCACTGGGGTCAGTCCAGAGGCTCTGTCTGCGGGGACTCACCTGTGATCATGTCTTATAGACCTGGCAGTGAGTTTCAAAACATAGCCTTATTTTCTCTCTCTCTCTCTCTCTTTCTCTCTCTCTTTCTCTCGTTCCTTCTTTCCTTCCCTCCTTCCCTCCCTCCATCCCTCCCTCTCTCCCTTCTGAGTGAGTATGGGTGTACCAGGGCCTCCTGCCACTGCAATTTAACTCCAGATGCATGTGCCACTTTGTGCACCTGCCTTTACATGGGCACTGGGGAATAGAACCCAGATTTGAAGGCTTTTCAATCAAATGCCTTTAACCACTGAGCCATCTCTCCAGCCCCCACTCCTGTGCTTTCTTTCCTGCCCTACTCTCCTGAGGCTGAAGTTTTCCTCCTTTCCTTTCTGTCTGACTGGTATTGACAGAAGGGTAGTGGAATCATTCCCTGGACTGTCTAGGCTGGTACTAAGATGGCTCACACCTGGGTCTCACAGCTACAGCTACCTGAGTCATTTGGCAGATATGCATTAGGCCTACATGACTGGGGTCATGCAGATCAAAACTCAAGTCTGTCCCACATGGGTCCAGGTTTCTGCCTGATGCCAGGCAGGCAGGTCTCTCTGTGAACGTTAGTCTGGAGAGAGAGGCCTTCAGGCTTCAGTCAGTGCTAAGCCTCAACTTCCTTGTCCTGTTCCCAGCCACTTGAATCTTGCTCCTGGTTAGCTTCCTGAGGTGGGGGAGGAGGGGGCTGGAGGCAAGTCCCTTTGTTATCTGACTAGGCCTGAGTTTCACAGTGATGGGCTTGGTACTGGGTTTCTAGTTTGAGGCCTAAAGTTAATTCTCTTCCTCCTCTAAGTAGGGGAAGTGATAACACAGATGACAATTTCCTCCCTGTCTCTTCAATCCATTTTTCCTAGTAAGCTAAAATAGTCATGGTGGTCTCTCAGCTGGCTTCCTCAGCTCTTGTGATGATGGCTGGTGCATGGTCTAGTGTTCACATGCAAATCTCTGTGAGGAGAGAATC
>PVHP010040212.1:0-15969 GCA_004024765.1 Zapus hudsonius | reverse complement strand
CTCTCTCTCTCTCTCTCTCTCTCTCTCTCTCTCTCTCTGCTTGAATCTGAATAAATAAAATATTTAAAAAAAAAAAAAAAAGAAGGCCAGGCATGATAGTGCACACTATTAATCCCAGCACTCGGGAGGCTGAGGCGGGAGGATCACGGTGAGCTTGAGGCCAGCCTAGATTCAAAGTCTGGGTCAGCCTGGGCTAGAGTAAGAGAGACCCTACCTCAAAAAAGAAAAACTACCGTCTTTCAGGAAACAAATGACTTCAGAAATAATTCTTAGCTCAAAAACTGGGTAGAAATAGTTAAAAGTGGCACCGGGCAGGTAAGGCATGGCTCTTCCAGGCCCACATAGCTACTAACCGTGATGACAAACACAAGGCCAGGGCTCTCTGGGGAGCTGTCCTTCGAACTTGGCTGAACACAGTCACTACTCAGGGAGCTTTAAAAACTACACTGCTGAGCCTGATCCTCAGAGAGTCTGCCATAGTTGGTTTGGGATAGATAGATTCTGCAGGCCTCTTAGGTGTATCCAATGTACGGAGCCCCTCTACTAAGCTGGATTCATTATTCGCCCTGTGTGGCTCAGCCGGGTTGGTGACAGACTTCACCTTGGCTGGCTGTCTTCCCTCGAGAGTGCAGGGACACCAGGTCATTGACTCCTAAAAATCTCCTGCCAGGACTGAAGATATGGCTCAGCAGTGAAGACACTTGCCTGCAAAGCCTAATGAGCTGGGTTCAATTCCTCAGAACCCATGTAAAGCCAGATACACAAAGTGACATTTGTTTGTTTGGTTTGTTTGTAACAGCTAGAGGCCCTGGCACACCCTTGCACCCATGTACTGTTCTCTCTCTCTCTCTCTCTCTCTCTCTCTCTCTCTCTCTCTCTCTCTCTCTCTCTCTCCTTACAAACAAATAAATAAAAATAAATTTTAAAAATCCCCTGCCACTCCAACAAGTAGAACAAACACTGACCACCAGAATAAGGTGGTCTGCAGTGGCCAGCAGGTGTCCAGGTCTGCCCCACCTTCTCCTTCCAGCTATTTTGGGAGCAGCCATAAAATACTGTGCCCTGGCCTTCCTTCCTGAGGTTCCAGTTTAGGGACGAGGCTTGGATGTGGGAGTTGAATGTTAGCCCTGGGCAGTATGGTTTCTACAGGCCAAGGGCAGTGGAGGAGGAGGCTCTGGATGAAGGGGAAGCTATGCAGCTTCCAACTCGGGCAAGTTTTCACTGATCTGCAAGAGGCTCTGGTTGGGGAAGGAAGGAGAAGAAAAGGGAAGGAGTGAGTCTCAGGACCTGTGTCTTTATGGTCCCTGCTTTGACAGGCCATCGGATCCTTTGGGAAGCTTTTGAAAATGCCATTGCCTGTGCCTACTGACCAATTAAATGAAGCTTGAGAAACTGGCCTGTTAGAACAAGTTCCTGACTACTCAATTTTGCATCTTCCTGGGGAGCCGAAAATGGCCCCCCTCTGTGACAGCTGCGGGTCCCCCAAGTCTACTGAGTCATCGCCGTGCTGGCCCAGGGAAACCCTCTTCTTCTTTATTTACACTGCAAAAGGACTTCAGCAGTTTTTAGGAAAGTACAGTCCAGTCTCCCTCTTGGATACAAGCACACAAAGTTGTTGATTGTGAGGTCACTGGCAGAGGTCAAAAAAACTGCAAACATGTAGAATGTCCATAAATATGGAACGGCCAAATACATAGTGTGTACGGTTGAATATTATGCAGACATGGCGATCATTTTTGAGAGAGCTATAGATTTTCTCCTATTGGAATGTTCATGATGTCAGAGATTGTGGTACAAATTCGTTAAGGTTGCCCTCTTTTCCTCTGGAGGATAAGAGCATGATTCCCAGTATATGCCTGAAACCTTGGGTAGTACTGAGCTCTGTGATCCGGTGCCCCTCTATTTAGCCAAGCACTCATCATGCACCATGGTCGGCATTTTTACGATGTAAGGTACAGCCCCAAAGCTAGCAGGAATCCAGTCATCCCTGTACACGTTTGTGACAGTTTTAGGCAGGCTCCATAGACACCCTCCCATTGAGTGGGAGGTGTCTAGCTAGAGCTCAAACCTAGGCGCTAAAACTGATTGGTCAGGTATGAACCAACCATCTGTCTCCCTGCTCACCTGGGGCAGGAAATACTCACTGAACAGCTAATTCTGTCTCTTCTTCCACATGGCATCCTAGAAGAAGGAACTCTGACTCTAGGGATGGGTAAGGTCTCCCCAGCCCCACACCAGTCTGTGGTGAGGGGCTGGATTTCTCTTCCACCTGAATCTTTCCTTCTCATGATCGTTCCCCTTCCTGCTTGTTTAGCTGAACAGCATAAATTCTGTTAAAAACTCTCCACCTTTTCTCCCCACACTGGTGGCTGGAGAACTCTGTAACAACCCATGTTCCCTTAAATAATAAAGTCTTCCACTATACCTTAATATCTGGTTGTCTATGATTTTAATTCTTTAAATTTATAGACAAGAATTCAGGTACTCCTTAAATTTAGGGTTGCATTGGAATTTCTGCTGGGCTTCAAGATGGCTCAGTGGGTGAAGTGCTTGTTGTGCAAACTTGGGGGCCCCAGCACCCACATAAATGCTGGATTCCTGTGGGAAGCTGGCCAGCTAGGATGGTTGAGCTGGTGGACCTGGGGTTTAAGTGAGAGATCCTACCTCAAAAAGAAGAGGAAAATGATCAAGGGACACCTTAACATTAACTCTGGCCTCCCCACACACATGTACCCACATGCATACAAACACATACACATGCCTCCCTGCCTTTTTGGTCCTAAAACATGTATGTTTAAAATGCTTTATTGACAACCGAAATCATCGTTCTTGGTTACTGTTTGCAACTGGCATATAATCACTACCAAAACCATAAGAAATACCACATGATGGTTTGAACTGATGTGTCCACGGGACAGGACCTAGTAGTCCTCTGGGAACATTGTGAAGGAATATGTAGATCGTGTTAGCCTCTGGAAACACCTGTGGGGGATTATCTTGACTAGGTTAATTGGAAGTGGGGAGACCCACCGTAAGTGGGGGTGGCACACAAGCTGTGGTCCAGGACTGTGTAGAAAGAAGAGAGCTGGTGGTGTGCCCAGATTCACTTCTGTTTGCTCACTGAGAATGGAACATGGTCACCCTGCCTCAAGCTCCTCCCCCCATGCCTTCCCCAGCATGATGAACTAAATCCTTCCTTCTTTAAATTGATTTTTGTCAGAGACGTTTTCCCCAGCAATGAAAGATAACGAATACATTCCCTGATGGCAGAGAGGATTCTTTCAGAAACAAATCATTGTTTGCAATTCCATAGTACTTCCTACAGACTGAATTGGAACCACATGTTCCCGATGGCAGGAACCTACTTGAGTGGATCCTTCACTGGCTCCCACCAGGACACAGTCGTGTTGGCACGGCCTTATGCTGATGCGCCACAGAGCAACAGGGGTGATGTCACTGCTAAAAGGCCACCATAGTGAAGCTGTTCTGTCCTCGTGTTCCCCACCCACCTCTCCGTGCTCTAATTGCTGATCATTATACAGAATCCCATCAATGCTTTGACCATTTGGCAGACACAGAAAGGAAAACAGTATGATTTTTCTGTCCTCATAATAATGGCACTTTGCATTTCTATAGCACATTTAACTTATTCAGAGCATTTTCCAGTCTGTCACTGAGTCTTATCCCAGTGAAACAAAACTCCATGTGTTCTATAATTGTCTGTGCCATAGAGACAGCTTAGGGACCAGAGCCAATGAAACTCTGAGCTGGAGGAGCACCAAGGCCCCAAATTGCTTAAAGAATAACAAGCCCTGTATACGTTGCAAATGAAGCCAGCATGATAACTCGGAGACACAGCTTCTCCATAGGGAGAAAGTGCATCTGGATCAGACCAATCAGCTTAGCGCAACTGGGGAACCCGTGGGAATTTCCACCCATATCTAAGGGCTCTCCACTGCTCCTGCCTAGGTACAAACGGCTGCCGGTTTTAGCTCAAGAGAGGGGCAAAGACTGGGTAATGCTGCAGGGAACAGAAGGCTATTAGATTTGGTCATATTGGCCCACTTTGTGGCCTAGAAACACAACTCATAAATGTTCCCTGCTTCTTCAGCAATTTGGAAAAAGGGCAAGGATAAGGATCTGAAGGGTGAGCATCTTAGGGGATTGAAAACAGAATCTTCACCTCTCACCACATCTTGGAAGAGGGAACACCTGGAAGCAAGTTTGTACCACCACCCCCCCAAAAAAATACAAGCTGTCCATAGACTGCTGGAGATGAGTCACCCCACTGTGCTGACATCGTCCTGGAGCTGGGGGCCAACGCCTCCAGTCCACTTGGGTACCCGTTGACAAATTATTGCTTTTACTCTGGTGCCATTTAGAAAATTATGGCTCTCTAAATCACACCCTGGGGACAGAGAATGTGGAAGTGCCTCCCCACCTGCATTACTGAAGCCTGGCTTGGCCATCAACTCAGGGGATCATAGCCTGACTGCACAGGTCCTGGGGAGTTAAAAACCCAAGACCCAAACTGGGCCTCAGAACAACTAAATCAGAAACATGGGGAGCTGGCAGCCTATTTTGTAAGCTCCCCAGGTGATTTTAATGTATAGGCAAAGTTGGAAGCCTGAGTTCTAGCTGCATCTATTCCAACGCCCACCCACTGGATGATGGAGAATGCTCTGCGTGACAAAGCAGGTCACACCTGCCCCGGGCCTGTCTTTGGTCTGCTCAGCAGTGAGCATTTTGCCTCATGCATTATGGAAATCAGCATCCATGGCAGAATGTGGCTGCTGCTCCCAATCACTAATCCACTTAGCTAATTAACATGAATCCCAATCCCTGCTGGGCATGACAGCGGGTACAGCCTGGAGGGGGGAAGACATGATCCCTGCATTCAAGAACATTCCTGTGTGTAAACTACATGTGCAGTCACCACAGGGCAAGGCTCTGTGTGATTAGGGCTTTGAAGGACTCTGGGCAAGAACGTAAAGAAAAGGCAAGTTCTCATTCAGCCAGCCTGAGCATGTCTTCACAGCTGTGTGCTTTCTCAGGTCCTCTCCTCTTCTCTCTCTCCCACAGTGCACTCATCCTCCTCAGTCAGCCCATGAGGCAGACTACGGCTAGTAGGTGCTAAATGGATTCCAGTTGGATGGATGCTCCCTCTGACACCCACCAGACCCAGCCTCTTCAGGGCTGGGTCTAATATTGACTAACCTGTGACACCTCACTTCATCTCCCCCCCAACTGATCTTGCCGGTCTGGGGTGCCTGTCTGCAGCTATGTAACCTGATCTCTGCTGGTGAATTCCTACATGAGACCAAGACCTATAGCTGTCCCCCAATATCCACTCATCCTTTCTGTGATGAAATTCCTGATTCTAGCTGAGCCCGTAACCCCCCCCCAAAATAAAGAACTGATGTAGCCATTGCCTAAGATCTCCCCAATGAATTGTAGGGATGTGGGGCGATAACTTCTGGGTTATGTCCTTCCAAAATAATTGGCCTTTTCCTCTTCTCCCCTTCATCCTGGTGCTTGGAAGAAACTCATGTGTGACACCTATGGGCCATGTAGGTGTGGAAACACCCTAACTATGACAGAGCTCCAAGGATGGAAGGAATCTTGGTCTCTAGACAGCCTCTACCCCGGCCTGGACAGGCTCCCTCCAGAGTGAGTTCCCCATGTCCCAGCCATGCTTACATTGGATCCTTAGAACCAGCTCATATCTCCATATGCTTTCCTGCCTCCCACACATCCTGCAATAAATACCTGGAGTTTCTTTTTACATTAATGGAAATAGAGAGATTATACCAAAACTCAAATTCTTTCTGGCAGGATGTTCAATGATTTAGTAACTTCACATAACACAGGAACCAAGAGTTTATCTGTTGCAGTCAACTTCTCAGTACTGCTCAGCAAATAACCCAACCAGAGCAGTGGAAGGAATGAGTTCATTTTGGCTTATAGACGTGAGGGGAAGCTCATGATGGCAGAGAAAATGATGGCATGAGTAGAGGGGTGGACATCACCTCCGCCATAGCACTGCGAACAGCGGCAGGAAGGTGTGCCAAAAACTGGCAAGGGGAAGCTGGCTATAACCTCATAAGCCCGCCCCCAACAACACAGCTCCAGCAAGGTTCCGATTCCAAAACTGTCATCAGCTAGGGATCAAGCATTCAGAACACATTAAGTTTATGGGGGACGTCTGAATCAAACCATCACATTATCTATAAATCTTGATGCTTGGAAGATCAGGCTGTGGTGCTGTTTCACTAATGATCACAAGTTGACTATTTTCCTGGGCCCCTGTGATTATGGGTACTTGAGTGATCACCGTTCTTTTCACTGGGGCTGCAGAAACTGGCTTTAGTATAGGGGTAAGAAGTTCTGTAGAGGTATGGAAAATATCAGCTCCCCTGGATGTAAGCTCTTAGCAGTGGTTGGAATGTAAAATATTCCCCATAGATTCATGTGTTCGAACATTTGATCCCTAGTGAAGTGGTGTTGGAAAAGATGTGGAACCTTTAATAGGTGGAACCTTGCTGGAGAAATGTGTCACTTAGGTAGGACCTTCAGGTTTTAGAGTCCAGCTCTACTTACAATTCTACTATATTCATATTCACATTCAATCTCTCTCTCTCTCTCTCTCTCTCTCTCTCTCTCTCTCTCTCTCTCTCTCTCTCTCTCTCTCTCTCTTTCTTCCTTCCTCACTCTGGTGAGACATGACTCAGACTTCCTGCTCTGGCCTGCCATTCCTTCCCTGCCATGATGGACTCTTTCCTCTGGAACTATAAGCCAAATTAAACTCTTTTCATTGCTTAAGTTACTTCTGGTTGGGTATTTTGTCCTAGCAAAGTGGAGTTAACTGGATGGGATGCAAGGAAGCAGACCTGCCAGCCAGGTGACTTTGGTGGCCTGAGAGTTACCTGGTGCATAGGCAGTCATGAAGACTCAGTTACAGCTCAAGGCTCATGTACAAACTCACTGAACCTGAACTTGCTAGGATTATGGGGTGTGTTTGAGGTCTCCAGAAAAGCCTGTATGTGTGTACACACATGCATATATGGAGAAAGACACTGGAAAAGAGAAAAGTTGATTTCATAGAAATGGTTCACACCACCATAGAGGCTTGACAAATCTGAGATCTGCAGAGAGAGCTGGTGGGCTGGAGCCAAGAGAAGCCGTAGCTGAAGTCTGAAGACACCTGCTGGCAGAATTCCCTTGTGCTCAGGGGAGATCAGTCTTGCTCTGTTTAGGTGGTCATTGGATTAGATGGGACTTGCTGATATGATAAAGGGTACTGCTCACATTCAGATGTGGCTTGTTCCCACCAAAACTCACAGTGAAATTTAATTGTCAGTGTGACGGCCACTGAGAGGCAGGGACTTGAGAGGTGTTTGGGTCATGGGCTTCCACCCTCATGAAGAAACTGGGGTAGCTCCTTCAGGGCTGCATGGGTTACTCGAAGAGTAGGCTATTGTACAACTCAGCTATCCTCACGCCTTGCTTCTGCACATATCTGCCATGCTGTTGGGCTTCACAGCCTCTAGAACCAGGAACTCAAACCAGCCCCTTCTCTATATTATCACGTCTCTAGGTAGACACTCTTTTCTCTTTCCTTTCTCTCTCAGCTGACTTCACTCTCCAAGCCCCAAAGGTACATCTTGGCAACTGCACATCCACCCACCCCTCAATGATCAGATATTCACCACCAGTTTTCTCTGCTCTGGTTACCAAGGACTCCCCCAGGACCAACTGGAATGAAACTTCCTGGACACGATTCACCCAGAAAGATGGGGGATGAACATTCTCTATCAGTGATTTTAGAAGTCTCCAACTCTACTAACAACAAACAGAAGAATGACAGACTCTGATGTTTGGTATTTCCAGGTTCTATGCCAGCGTATGATTTTCTCAACATCTTATATAGAACCCCCTTTTTCCTGTGACTTGGCCCCTCCTGGTTTGGTCATATAACTAGTTCCAGCCAACAGAATCAAGTTAGCAGGCTTGACGTAGACCTAAGGTTGAAAAAGGCTTTTACATCTCCTCTACTGACACCACAGAAACAGGCCATGGGGCTGGAGAGATGGCTCTGTGGTTAAGGTGCTTGCCTGCAAAGCCTAAGGATCCAGTTAGGTTCCCCAGTACCCACATAAAGCCAGATGCACAAAGTGGCACATGCAGCTGGAGGCCCTGGCATTCTCTCTCTCTCTCTCTCTCTCTCTCTCTCTCTCTCTCTCTCTCTCTCTCTCTCTCTGTTTGCAAATAAATGAAATATTTTTAAAAAATAGGCCCTGGTGGCATGGAGGGCATGACATAGATAAAGCCTTCCATCCAGTGGAGGCCAACTGAAAAGAGCTAATGGTGCCAGAGACGGGAAGGAGCCCCACCAGGAGAGCCATGCCCCACCTAGGCCACAGAATTCACTCTGTGTCCTCAGCAACTTGTGAGAAACACAAATGAAGGCTGTTGTGTGTGGATTTGGCCCCAGAGTGCTGACAAGCACAGGGCCTGACAGCTGCCTGGGATCTGCCCATCAAGGCCTTTGTGTAGTCCCATGCTGCCCTGGGAGAGGAGGGAGATGAGGACAGGCCCCAGCTGCTCCCCTGCAACCTCATGACAGCACTATTTCCACCGTGAGTCAAATGTCCCATCTTGCCCTCTGACTAACAAAGAGTTTGCCACAGAGCGTCTGGAAGTAAATTATACATGAGACATGGTGTCTGAACTACTTGCAGGTTTTGTTCTGGGATATTTTTGCTTTTCTTCCAACATCCCTTTCGGGGTGAACTATCCTACCATGAAGTTAAATGAGAGTGGAAAGGGAACCTTCAAGAAACTCTCTTGGCCTCATCAGCAGCGAGCGAAGCATATCGTAGGCTCCCTGAGGCTCTGTGTGGCTCTCAGGATCGAATCTTCCCTTTAAAATAGATGAGCCATATTACTCTAGTGGTGGCCCTTAAGGAGTGTGCTTCAGAGAGAACTAACAACGTCCCCTTTCATGTGGAAATTAAAACAGTTCAGATAGAGTTGCCTGCTGATCTCGGCCCTCCCGCATAATTATGAGACCCAGGAACCTTGATAAGCCTCAATTTCCTTACCTGTTCAGAGGTGCTATTAAGAGAGGCTACTTCATTGAGTTGCACTGGGGATTAGCGGAGTTAATACTTTTAAAGACATATGGTAGCTACTATATTGTCCCACATAGAAATCCCCCAAAGGACATAATATTTTCAGTCTGGAAGCCTTTTCTGCATTAGAGATGAGTCTCTCGGAGGCATTCTATACAATTGCCTCTGAGTTTATGCATCCCTATTCACTTCATTGTTCTTGCAATTAGAATATTCCATTCCCTCCAGAGGCCCTGCAGGAAGACAATATTAATAGCTAAAAAAAAAAGACTCCAAGTCAGTCAACTCTTGTGACAGGAAGCGCCCATAATCAGAGACAAGGCACCACCCATTCCTGTCTTCCAATAAAGCAATGCACACAGCAAATACTATGTACTAAAGCAATGTAGATCATTCTCGAGGTTCTGGCCTACAAATGTATTTAGTGTCTAGTCTCTCTCTTTGGTCAAAGAAATTGGGGCAGAGCTTGAAACAACTTATTTGTAAATTTGTAAAATCAGCAGATGAGTTAGTTGAACTCTGGCCCAGAATAACCTCACTTTCAAAAGAAAGATTTTTTTTTCCTCCTCATAAGAGTGTTACATCTTTAATGTATCAGCAAGCTATTGCTAAAGTTTGGATCTTGAATGTCTGCCAATGGCCCACATGTCCTCAGGGTGGGGCTTTTGGGAGGTGGCAAGGCCTATCGGGAGGCCTGTCACCGGGGAGTGCTCGCTCAGAGGGAATTGTGGGATCCTAGGCTCTTGCTCTTCTCATCTTTGTTTCCTGGCTCACTAGGTGAGTAGGTTTCAGGGCCATGCACTCTTGCCACTGTGTGTTGACATGGCCCGAGGTCATATGGGGCTGCTTGATTTGGGACTGGAATCCCCAGTATTTCAAGCTGAAATAACCCTCTTATCATTATAAGTAATCGCCCAGGGTATTTTGTAAACATGTCAGAAAACTGACTATTGCTGTAATAATGTTATGTAATAAATAGATTAAAAATTTAGTGTCTTAAAACACCTCTAATGGGCAGCTGGGCTTATCAGCTCTAGTGGGCTTGGCCCTGAGGCACAGGTGGATCAGGCAGGTGCCTTCAGACTTTCATTCTCCTCACATCCATGGCTTGGCCTTGGTCAGAACTTCCAGAGAGAGAGTAGAATTGGCCAACAGCTCTTGAGTTTCAACACGCATGCACACCTGCCTGTGTTCCAGTGGCTGCATCCAGTCCTGTGACAAATCCTAGCATCAGTGGGTAGCAGAAGGAACTGTGAGATCACAGGGCAGAGATCGCCCACTTCAAGGGCATGTCAGCCATGTGGTGGCACAGGACTTCGGGCTCAGAAGCGATCCACTTTATTGGAACACTCTGCTATCAGTTTTTTGGAATTCTCACTCTTTTTTTAAAAATATTTTATTTATTTATTTTTCAAGCAGATAAATACAGAGAGAGAGAGAGAGAGAGAGAGAGAGAGAGAGAGAGAGAGAGAGAGAGAGAGACGGAGAAAACACCAGGGCCACCTTGTGGGTCTGGCATATGTAGGTCCTGGGGAATTGAACCTGGGGCCTTAGGCACTGGAGGCAAGTGCCTTAACCGCTGAGCCATCTCTCCAGCCCTCACTCATTTTTGTTTTTAAACATAAAGCCTCACATTGTCCTTTTCCACTGAGCTCTGCAGCCAGTCCTGGGCACAGAGCACATGTGTGTGAAAAACTAAGAGTAGCAGGAACCGTTCATTGAACAAGACTGATGTTCACTGTGTAAGTTATCCTTGCCATTCCCTTCATCTCCCACACCTGCTATCAGAACCACCGTGGAGTTTCTGCATTGGATTCAGCTATTGGCAGCTGCTCTTCACACCTGGACTATCTTTGTGACAGGTGTGGCTGTATGAAGCACGGGTCAGGGAGATTGTCAGGGGATCTCAGGGTTCGCCTACAGCCTTATTGTCTCTGATCTTTCCAATATTGAACCTGAAGCACTGCCCACTCCGACCTTCATCCCCCAGCCCCACCCACTCCTCCACACTGCAGTGAGAATGCTCAGGGGGAGAATGGAAATTGGTCATTTACAAAAGCTTCTTCCATAATAAATGTCAGAAAAACTGCAGAGAGAACAGATACCCTCTTGGGGAATCGGGACATAAATGGAGAACCCCAGAATTGTCCCAACTTAAGCAAGCAAGTCCCCACCTTGGGTAGGCTCAGTTGAACTCCAAACATCTCAGTTACAAGCTTATCTAAGGAAGCTTCTAGAACTCCCAGGACCACTGACCCAAAGACCGACAACCACCACTTATGAAGTTTCTCATGATCCTCATCCAGATGTGGTCAATCATCCAGATGTTTCAGTTGCACCTAAATCCCTTTCCCTGGGAACACATACTGCTGCCCCTGCCAACCTGCTCCCCACAAGGAGCCCATGCAAGCCCGAGAATAGCCAAGAAAGCTTCCATAATGTGGTGCTCCCAAACCCGAGGGCACAGCAGCCCATAGAGCCCACTCCACACTGGATGAGGAGAGCTGAGCAAGAAGCCAGAGGCTCTTACACAAAACATGAATCATGAGCACAAGTTGACACCAGCACCCTATAGCTCAGACAATTACCAAAGAATACATTTTCCAATAATTGTATAGCTAAAATCGGATCTACTTTGAAAATCCCTTCCTTACTCCCGGGAAAGCTGAGGAGGAGGCTTAACAAGAAGCCACTGCTGAGATGCATCACACTCTGGGCTGTTTGGGAGACCAGTTCCAAGAAATTTCTTGGAAGGTACAGTTCCCAGAAGGTAGTGATACTAACTAGACCCATGGGCCCTGCCTCCGCCCCCACCACTACCAAACATGTGCTCATTGCTTGGGAATCTGAACTCAGCCCATTTGAAATAAGAGTAAGGGGAGGAAGGGCTCAGGCTGCCCCACCTTTGTGAAATTGTCCCCAAAACATCACATGGCACTGGCCTCCGAACGCTGGAGGATATCCCTGGGCAAGGATCATCTCAGCCCATGTGTGTACATGGGTTCTTAGGAGGAACAAGGAGGCAGGTTGATGGCAATGACATTTATATATGTTGAGCAGGTGGGAGCTGCATGTAGGTATCATCTCACTTAATTCTCAGGACAGCATCACTCTGAGACACATCCCATGTCCTATGCAGATTCTCAGGGCACAGGCAGGTCAGAGAAGCAGACGTCTGCACACGTCCCCACCATCCTTCAATTGTGAAGAAGCGAAAATGACTGAGTAATGTTAGAAGGGTTAACTACTGACCTCAGAAAGGGCCAAGGACACGAGTCCAGAAGCAAGGAATGGGACAGGGGAAGCTGCAAGATAGAAATCTTCCAAGTAAAAATGAGTATACAATATGGAGTTCAATTTTATCTTTCAATACAGACTGTACATCAGGGACAAGTATAGTACTGCAGTGGACATTCAGAGCCGTCCTGATCTCTAAAACAAAGAGCTGAGTGAAGAACCAGAGGTGCCATCCTGGAATTAGAAATTATTTTGTAGCAGAGTTCTGTTTGATTTGACCATAACTGGCCTGGAATTTTTCTGCATATGCTCTACCCCTCCCACGAATCTCCCCACCCTGACAATGCTATCACTCTTCCCCTGCCATAAAGACCCAGGCCATCCAGAGGACAAACTGCTAACAGGGCAAAAAGGTTAATGGCTAAAAGGTTATAAAAGATTTAACTACAGGGAAAACAAACTTCTCCCCCCTAAGATAAGACAAGAGAAAATTTATACTAGGGGTAATGCTGCCCTAAGAAATAGACAGGGCAAACAGACGCAAAAACAATAAACGTGCCTTAAAAGTTACTTACTTTGAAGAAGTTATCTAGTTATTTTGACCCACATGAAATTTACAGCTGACTGCGCTATCTCACCTCTGTAAAGTCCTGCCACAGTCCTGCCTAATTGCACTACTGTTTGATAGATTTCTTGTTGGAAATGTTCTGAGGTTTTGGGAGATAAAAGCCCCACTTTTTCCTTTGTTAGTTGCTATTCTCTGGAGCCCTGGATTGGGGTGAGATAGCCACTGGCCAGTCCTGTGTGCACAAATATAGCTTGCTTTAATTTGGCCTACATTGGAGTCTGTGGTCTTTTCTTTGCGTTTGTGGGTTCAACACTGATCAGGCTCCTGACTGAGGCAGGGCTCCCAGCAAGGAAGGGCCAGAACAGTGCTCATTCATTCACTCTGTGAGCGCCTTCAATAGGCTACACACTCCTCTTCACCCTGTGTCATCTCACATGACTGAGCTGAGCCACGTCACTGACATATCCGAGCTAAGTGGTAGAGACACACCTAATGCATGTATGAAAATACAGCCCAGAGAGTTACCGAGTTCAACTTAACAGCATGATCCCAATGGCCTGATGTCAAGGAGTCTCAAAAAACTTGAAATTACATTCAGAAAGAAATCACGCTGAGCCAGCATCCATGAGGACAGTCTCAGGTATCCGGGACAAGCAGACACAGAGGTAGCACAGTCATACGTGATGGCGACGTACAGAGGCTCAGGCAAGGGGCTGGAGTAGGAGGGAGAATGCACCTGCTGGTTTCTGTCTTGTCAGGTGCTGGCTGAAAGTTCTCCCACAGCAATGGTGCCTGAGGGTTTTGAGTCACAGTTCCTGCCCTCTGATGTATATTTTAGACTGTCCTCCCTGGTGGTTCTCACCACAATGAGCAATGATACTGCATTTAATTAATTTTATGAAGGCAGCAGAAGCTGTAGCTGGAAACAGAAACTGGGAAAAGGTACTTGGAGTACAATGTTTCCTGAGTAAAATGCTTCGGTGTACTGCTTACAGAAACATGCAAACCATATGCAAATTTGTAAATGGAAATGTTAATTCCTGCCTAGCTTGCTTACTTCATATCCTTGGCTCTGACCTTGGACAGGCCTGGGACATACGGCTGTGGGAGGCAAGCCTTGACTCAGGCAGCCACAGGGCCAATAGTGTGTGGCCAGGCAACAGTAGGATGATCAAGCTAAATGCCATGGCTGTGGATCATCACTGTGCCAGAGAACATTCAGGTGCAAGTGCAAGTTGGAGTCTAAGAGACAAAGCTTCCATCTTGTCTTGCTCCAGTGGGCATCACGTAGGTGTTGCCTTGACAAACCAGAGATTACGGAACTGATGGTGTGGTGGGTATGGCTGTCTACCATATTATCTAGGAAAGTCATTTACATATTCATGATTCAAATTCCATGTCATTTTCTTAATCGTTCTTTATTCCTTGGATCACTAGTATTTTCAAAATGCATGTCTTATCTGAGCACTGAGACGCCCCTGCTGAGACATTTGTCATGGTTTGATCCAGGTGTCCCCCCACAAACAAATGAATGTGTTCTGGGTAATCAATCTTCAGCTGATGGCAGTTTGGATTTTACAACCTCGATGGAGCTGTATTGTTGGGGGGTGGGCTTTTGGGGGTTATAAGCCAGCTTCCCCTTGCCAGTGTTTGGCACACCTTCCTGCCGCTGTCTGCAGTGCTGTGGCAGAGGTGATGTCCACCCCTCTGCTCATGCCATCGTTTTCCCTGCCAGGATGGAGTCTCCCCTCGAGTCCATAAGCCAAATAAACCCATTCCTCCACAAGCTGCTTTTGTTTGGGTTCTTTCTGCGAAGCAACTAGAAAGCTGACTACAACATTACAAGATGTGAAATTCTAAAATATTGGGTTTCTTAGAAAACTATAAAGGACAAATAATTATGGAGAAATAGCTTGTCTGTGGCATTAAGCTCTCTGTCCCAAAGAAAGGCATCCTTATTGAAATACACAAAGATCTTCCAGACTTCTCTCGGTGTTGGCGCAGTGCTTGGCTCCTCTTCTGCTCACACAGAGCTCATGAGCCTGCATTTGTGCTGATCGGTGCCTTCCTCTGTTCTTCAACCTCCACTCTGTACCATGGTCAGGGATGACTCCTAACTCATGGATATTGCTTAGTTCATCTGCAAGTTATGTTCTCGTGGCTATGCCGACATACTTTCCTGGCTGGGAAGGGACGGAGTCTACAGACTGTGTGTGCTGAATACCCAGCCTGAGTGACATGCACTCCTGCTTCCAGAAGGAGATCAGGGCAGCCATGGTTTCCTACTCATCCACGCAGAGCAACTCTCCAAATGGTAGAACTCACCCTCCAACAGCATCCTCCCCATCCCCCTCACTCCAACACTCCCAGTGAGCCTGTGGATAGAACTGCAAAGCTGAGTGACAGGCTTACACCGCAAAGGACACTCCACATCTGGTTAAAAACATCCCTAAGTCACGAGTGGTTATTAAAATCCTGAGCCCAGAGTGGACAGGAACAAAGACTAGCAGGTGGCAAGAGCTGTAAATGTCATCCATCATCAGGCTAAAAGAAAGAGTCTAGGAATCCAACCAGAGGCACCTGGAAATAACCAGTGTCTTCCTGACACTTGATTGATGGTCATCTCCCCCAACCCCCATAATTAGCTCCTCTTGCTTCTGGAGGTTTCCAAAGACTGGATGCCTGTTCCCACCTCACCCTCCATGCTGCCCTTTGCCTCATGAGTGGACCCCCAGCCTCAGGAGCCCCTTCCCCGAGACCCTCCCTCTGCAGGTATGCCCCTACCTTTCTCAGCAGGAAGCAGATGCGCTCAATGTTTCTCAGCCGCTCCCTCTGTGAGGACACCAGAGAAAGAAAGGAGACAGGGGGTTAGAGGTCTGCTGAAGATGCGTCACAGCCCCCCCCCCCCAGCTAGCCCCAATAAAGGAAGCAGAAGCCACCAGAGTCCCCTATGGGCGCACACCAGTGGCTTTTCCTAACAGTTTCTGACCTTCCATTTACCCTGTCATACCTGTTTGCTTTTTGTTGTTT
>PVHP010040211.1:0-15973 GCA_004024765.1 Zapus hudsonius | reverse complement strand
TATTTGGTGTATGTAGAATGTGTGGGCCCTCATGCTTGTGAGTCATCTCCCCAGCCTCTAAGAAGATATTCTAGCCAGGAGTAGTGGCACACATCTTTTATTCCAGCATTTTGGGAGGCAGAGGTAGGAGTTCTTCTTGAGTTTGAGGCCACCCTGAGACTACATAGTGAATTCCAGGTCAGCGTGGGCTACAGTGAAACCCTACCTCAAAACAAAACAAAACAAAAGATATTTTAAATTTACTTAATTGAATTTTATTTTTACACACACACACACACACACACACACACACACACACACACACACACAAGTGCAAGTGTAAGCGCATTATGTGCAGGGGGGAGAGGGGATGTATGTACGAGTGCACCAGAGTCCCTTGCTGCTGCAAACAAATACCAGATGCTTTTGCCACATTTTGCATTTGGCTTTACGTGGGTGCTAGCGAGTGGAACCTGGGCCAGGAAATAGAAGCCAGGCTAGCAGACTTTGCAAGAGAGTGTCTTTACCCACTGATCCATCTCTCTAGCCCAAGATTTGTTTTGTTTTGTTTTTTGAGACAGGGTCTCACAGTAGGCCAGGCTGACCTGGAATTCACTATGTAGTCTCAGGCTGGCCTCAAACTCACAGCGATCCTCCTACCTCTGCCTCTTGAGTGCTGGGATTAAAGATGTGTGTCATAATGCCTGGCTCCATATTCTGTTGTATATATGAATACAAAGTATTCTGTCAGGCTTTATTGTTTGAATACATTTAAAAATTTTTATTTATGTATAAGGAGAGAGAGGGAGAGAGAATGGGCCTCTTGTCACTACAAATGAAATTTAGATGCATGTGCCACTTTGCGTATCTGGCTTTATGTGGGTACTGGGGAATCAAAACTGGCTTTGCAAGCAAGTGCCTTTAACCACTGAACATCCCCCCAGTTCCTGACTTTAATACAAACAGGGTTTCTAGATATGGGACTGGGGGTAAATTGAGAGAAAATTGCACCTTTCACTTTTGGAATCTTAGCAGGAGTTGTTCACTATAATAGAAAAGACTAACATGTGTGGTATTCGAGTCATAGATTACATATTGCAATGCGCACTTCATAATTCAATTCACACTGCATATTTTAACATCCTGCAATCAATGACATCTTATTCCATGAACTACAGTACTCACATGTGCGTGCTTTAAAAGCTGCTGCGTTTATTGCTCGCCTGGATTCTTACAACCATCTCCCAACTGGTCTCCCTGCTTCCTCTTTTATTCCTCTCTCAACAGAGCAGCCAGAGTTTTTCCTTTGGAAATGTAGGTCAGCTCATGTCGCTCTGAGGCTCAGAGCCCTCTAATGTTTCACTGTTCTAGTCATAGTACGAGCCTCACAATGGGCTGTGAGGACCTTGGGGAGCTGGTTCTTTTATCTCCTAAGATCCAGCTCAGACTTCTGCTTTTATTTGCACCACCTCCCTGGTCCACGCACAGACCACACACTGGCTAGACAAGCTTTGCACTGGCTGTCCATCCCTCACCCCCTTCATCTTTGCTCAGTTTAGCGTCTAGTGAAGCCTGCTTTGACTACACTATTTATGAGAGAGAGAGAGAGAAAGAAAGAGAGAGAGAGAGAGAGATGGGAGTATGGGAGTACCAGGCTCTGTTGCCACTGTAAATAAAAAACTGAATGGCTTTTTACATGGGTACTGGGGAATTGAACCTGGGCTCTGAGGGTTTGCAAGCAAGTGCCTTTAACCACTGAGCCATCTCTCCAGCCCCTGTCTACTCTAATGTGTGTTTGACACAGGCTCTCACTGTGGAGCCCAGGCTGGCTCCAATGACTGATTCTTCTGCCTAACCCTAAATAGCTGAGATTACAGGCATGTGCCACCATGCCCACTCCTTTGTTTGTTTGCTTATTTGTTTGTAGGTAGGGTCTCACTCTAGTCCAGGCTGACCTGGAATTCACTATGTAGTTTCAGGGTAGCCTTGAACTCATAGTGATCCTCCTACCTCTGCCTCCAGAGTGCTGGGATTAAAGGTGTGTGCCACCACACCTGGCAATGTCCACATTTTAAAATATGGGTATACTCATCCATTCAGCACTGAGAAGCTTCTTTTTTTTATTTTATTTATTCATTTTCAAGGAGAGAGAGAGAGAGAGAGAGAGAGAGAGAGAGAGAGAGAGAGAGAGAGAGAGAGAGAACACCAGGGCCACCACCTTGTGGGTCTGGCTTATGTGGGTCCTGGGGAACTGAACCCAGGGCCTTAAGCACTGGAGGCAAGTGCCTTAACCACTGAGCCATCTCTCCAGCCCTGAGAAGCTTCTTGTACATGATGGTGACATCTTCTTTTGGCTCTGGCTTTGTCCTCTGCAACTTTCTGTATCCAGCAGCTAAAACAAGACAGATGATACTCTACCCAGACCTGCATGTATTCATGTGTGCGCACACTTACTCATACAGCATAAAGCAAAATACTAAAATAATACAAATAAACTGGAGCTGGAGAGATGGCTCAGCGGTTAAGGTGCTTACCTGCAAAGCCTAACAACACAGGCTTGATTTCCCAGTACTCACATAAAGCCAGATGCACAAAGTGGCACATGTTTCTGGAGTTTGTTTGCAGTGGCTGGAGGCCCCGGCATAACCATTCTCTCTGTCCATCTCTCTTCTATCTCTCTCTGCTTGCAGAGCACAACTTTTGGGTGTCATTCCTCACCTTTTACTTTGAGACAGGGCCTGCGGTTCTTGCTCACTGCTGTGTTCTCCAGGCTAGCTGGTCTGCCAGCTCCAGGGAAATTCTCCTTTCTCTATAGTGTGCTGGGATTACTGAAGTCCAGCTATGCTTTCAAGTAAATAATTAGAAAGAAAAATAAGACTTCTAGTCTTTTCTTCTTTGAGTGAGCATGGTTCTTATCCACAGGAGAAAATGCATTGCTGGGGTCCCTGTAATGTCCAGGTAATTCGCTAGGAGGCAGTAATAAACAGGCAGTCATACACAGGGACACAGGGACACAGGGAATTGGATGGGGTTGGCAATAAGTCTATATCCAAGGAATAATTCTGTATGGTAAATTTCAGAGGCTAGTGGTTTACAACTTCTGGGCTGGGCATGGTGGACAGTTGACCAAACTACAAAGCTAATCAGCCCACAGGAATTCTGGGAGGCGGTCAGGAAAGGTGCACACAGCCCCAGAAAGATAGACGGGGTCCTGGGAAGACGGGCTCTCACAGTACACTGATTGCTCCTTTATCCGGATCCTCTTTCCTTCTTTTGTCCACTTTTAAAACGAGCTGGGCATCTCTACTGCCAGCACGTGGGAGGATGAGGTAAAAGGATTGCTGTGAGTGGGATTAGAGATGAGTTCCAGGTCATCCTGAGCTAGAGTGAGACCCCACCCACCAAAAAAAAAAAAAAAAAAAGCTGAGCTGGGGGTGGGGAGATGGCTCAGTGGATAAACTTTTACCTGCAAGCATGAGTACCTGAGTTCAAATTACCAGAACCCACAAGGAGCTCCGCATTGTAGAGCAGCGTAATTCAGTACAGCTAGGGGGAGAAAGGACATCTGTAACACTGTGCACCAGCACCTGGTGAGCCAAGCAGTGAACAATGAGAGATGCTGCCTCCAAGGAGGTGGATGCTGAGGACAGGCACCTCAGAGTTGTCTTCCAACCTCTATACATGTGCCAAGGTATATGTGTGATGCGGCGCGTGCACATACACACACACACACACACACACACACACACACACACACACACACACACACACACACTGAGCCAGGACACCTAGGAGGTGCCTCTTATGGCATTCTACCACTTTCTCGTTATTGATCCTCTTTCTTTTTTTTTTTTTTTTTTTGGTTTTTCGAGGTAGGGTCTCGCTCTAGCCCAGGCTGACCTGGAATTAACTATGTAGTCTCAGGGTGGCCTCGAACTCACAGCGATCCTCCTACCTCTGCCTCCCGAGTGCTGGGATTAAAGGCGTGCGCCACCACGCCCGGCTTTGATCCTCATTCTTGGTATCAATTTATGGTTCACAATTTTGGTGCTGATATTAATCTTGGGCCAGATCATACCTTGCCTCTCAGTAAGTGAGTGAGTAAATAAATAAATAAGGGTTGTAATGAAACTTTAGTATCTGCACTGTTTAGAGAAAATAGAATAAGAATGTACAAACTGTGATATATTCTTGATAAAGAAAAACTATGTATGAACTAGTATGGAGACAATGCCAAGATGTGGAACACAATATAACCTGGTGTATTGTGTGTGGCAGATGGACTGAAAAGCCCAGGAAGACTTTAAAGCTGTGCCCTATACTTCTGTATCACTCATATTAAGAATGGAGTCCTGAGGTAGGAGGATCGCTGTGAGTTCGAGGCCAGCCTGAGACTACAGAGTGAATTCCAGGTCAGCCTGGGCTAGAGCGAGACCCTACCTTGAAAAACCAAAAAAAAAAAAAAAAAAAAGAAGAATGGAGTCCTGGAGTCGGGCGTGGTGGCGCACTGCTTTATTCCCAGCACTCGGGAGGCAGAGGTAGGAGGATCACCATGAGTTCAAGGCCACCCTGAGACTATGTAGTAAATTCCAGGTCAGCCTGGGCTAGAGCGAGACCCTACCTCTAAAAACCAAAAAACAAAACAAAACAAAAAAACTTTCATACATATAGACAGACAATCTATTACGATCACAGGTCCTTCCCACTACCCTCTCCCAGTTTTTTCCCCCACAATAGCCATGACTTTGCCCTGTTTTTATTAGTGTCCTTCTGGTTGCAAAGAGGCATTGGACACTCACATGGCTGGTCTTCAATGCAGCCTGAGTTCACAGCCCACAGCCCACAGCCAGCTTACTTGTACCAAGACCTCAGTGTTCACTGTAATCTGTCCACAAATGTATTTTTTGTTTTTACTCCCCCAGAATGTTCAAAGGGAAACTAACTGTTCCGTTCCATGGGAAATTTTTTCTGTGAGCTGGTGAATGTGGAGAAACGTCTTCTTCCACAATGAGAAAAACACTTCTTCAGAGGGGATTATCTCTTTTATTTTAATTTATTTCAAGAAGAGAGAGAGAGGGAGAAGGTGAGAGAGAGAGAGGGAGAGAAAGAGAGAGAGAGAGAGAGCGAGTAAATCAGGACCTCCAGCTGCTACAAAGGAACTCCAGATGCATGTGCCATTTTGTGCTTCTGGCTTCGTGTGGGTACTGGGGAATTGGACCCAGGTTGTTAGGCTTTACAGGCAAGCACCTTCTAGTCTTTTTGTTTTTTCCTAAAAATATTTTTTCAATGCCAGGTGGTGGCGCACACCTTTAATCCCAGTGTTTAGGAGGCAGAGATAGGAGCATTGCTGTGAGTTTGAGACCAGCCTGAGACTACATAATGAATTCCAGGTCAGCCTGGGCTAGAGTGAGACCCTACCTCGAAAAAACCAAAAAACAAACAAACAAAAAACCAGAACAAAACAAAACAAAAAAATATATTTTTTCAGGCCGGAGAAATGGTTCAGTGGTTAAGGTGATTGCCTGCAAAGCCTAATGACCTGGGATCAACTCCCCAGTACCCACATGAAGCCAGATACACAGGGTGGTGCATGCATCTGGAGTTTGTTTGCAGCCGCTGGAGGCCCTGACATGCCAGTTCTCTCTGTCTTTCTCCTGTCTATGCTTGCAAAGAGATAAAAATATTAATTAATTTATTTACTTATTTTCAGAGAGAGAGAGGGAGAGAGAGAATGAATGAGCAAGCCAGGGCCTCTTGCCACTGCAAACAAACTCCAGACTCCAGATGCATGGGTCCCACCCTGTGCATCTGGCTTTACATGGGTACTAGGCAATCAAACTCAGAACACCAGGTTTTTTATTTTATTTTATTTATTCATTTTCAAGTGAAGATACAGAGAGAGAGAGAGAGAGAAAGAGAGAGAGAGAGAGAGAGAACCAGGGCCACCACCTTGTGGGTGTGGCTTATGTGGGTCCTGGGGAATTGAACCCAGGGCCTTAAGCACTAGAGGTAAGTGCCTTAACCGCTGAGCCATCTCTCCAGCCCAGAACTCCAGGTTTTGCAAGCAAGTGCCTTTAACCACTGAGCCTTCTCCCAGCCCCTTGTCTAGTCTTTAAAACGCCAGTAAGTATGTTCATTATGAATCTCACAGGGGTGAGCTGTGGGGTTCTTAGCTTATTGGATCATGCAACTTCCTTCTGAGGAACACCACCGTACTTCTCAGAACGCACATTTAGAAATAATGACCCGGGGGAAATGGGCATGGGTCTTCTGCTTCTGACTCAAAGTACACAATCTTCTTTTCTCCACTTCCCAAAACCAGTTTCCTTCCTTCAGAGGGGAGTGTGAGCTCTTCTTCCTCCACAGACTTCTTTCTACTTAGCTGTCACCCTGGGCTGTGGCACTTGGACCAAAAATCTTTTTTTTTGGTTTTTCAAGGCTAGTCTCGATCTAGCCCAGGCTGACCTGGATCTCACTCTGTAGTCTCAGGGTGGCCTCAAATTCATGGTGATCCTCCTACCTCAGTTTCTTTAATTGCTGGGTGTCTTTAATCACAGGTGTCTGTGTATATAGGTTATTTATGTATTTATGTATTTATTTATTTGCGCGCACATGGGGGGGGGGTGCCAGAGTCTCCTGCCACTGGAAAGGAAAAGACACATGGTTGTCAAATCTCTTCTTGTCTAGTTTTATGTGGGTGGCTGGTAATTGAATCTGGGCTGCAGTCTTTGCAAGGAAGTGCCTTAAAGCACTGAGCCATCTCCCCAGCTCCTTGTAGGTTTCTTATAAGTACATGGCTAATTAAGGAATATCTTGTATATCTCCCACTTCTAAAGCTTGACACTTGCATAAGTCAGGCTAACTTGAAGCACCTGATGCTCTGGGTTTCACCTCCCAAGTGCTGGTATTCTAGGTATGTGCTGCTATGCCTGACCCTCAAGGCAGGATAGAAACAAAAAAATATGTAGACATGGGGAGGGAAAGGAGCCCACACTCTGAGTCTGCTTGAACCTTTTGCCAGATAAATCAAGAATCCCAACACATAGCCGGGTGTGGTGGCTCACGCCTTTAATCCCAGCACTTGGGAGGCAGAGGTAGGAGGATCACCATGAGTTCAAGGCCACCCTGAGACTACAGAGTGAATTCCAGGTCAGCCTGGGCTAGAGTGAGACCCTACCTCGAAAAACCAAAAAAAAAAAAAAAAAAAAAGAGAATGTTAGAATAGCAAAAAAGGTTGCTTACGACCTAAGGTTATATGATCTTTAATTATGACCTTACTCCTTCTAAGGGTATTTTCTGAGAATGTCAAAAACCAAACCAAACCTTTATTTATATTAAAAACATTATAGACAGGTGTAGTGGGCACGCCTTTAATCCCAGCACTTGGGAGGCAGAGGGAGGAGGATTGCTGTGAGTTCAGGGACACCTTGAGACTACATAGTGAATTCCAGGTCAGCCTGAGCTAGAGTGAGACCCTACCTCGAACCCTCCCCCAAAATAATAATAAAATAAAAACATTTAACTTTCCCTGCAACCCTTGTGACATGGTTTCATTGAGAACCATCCTAGGATAGCATTTAGATTCCTTAGCAGCTCTAGAGGATGACAGCTTCCAAAGTCACCAACAGGGAATGTGTGGCTGCTGGAAAGACGAGACGTGACTTTGAGAAGCCCACACGCATGCTCTAATGTGTTTTATTTTCTTCCCAGAACCTCTCTTTCTCTTGATCATCACACTTAAAATCTATATTAACATCTCTTGCAAGCCTTCAGACTGGCCAGCCAGGTCAAATGTGCCAACTGGGGCAATAGTGGCACATCTGTTAAGGATGAAACCAACCACTCTTTAATTGGACTGGAGGCCCACTCCACAAACAGAACACATGCCTGGTACTGAACACCTACCTAATCAAAAGCATATGGCAAAGGCTGGGCATGGTGGCGCATGCCTTTAATCCCAGCACTTGGGAGGCAGAGGTAGGAGGATCACCGTGAGTTCAAGGCCACCCTGAGACTACATAGTGAATTCCAGGTCAGCCTGGACTAGAGTGAGACCCTACCTTGAAAAACAAAACAAAACAAAACAAAACAAAAAAGAATATGGCTGGAGAGGTCATGAGCCCTAGGGGAGCAATGCCTGCTGTTGTCTGGCTACATACATAAATTATTCCTACCAAATTGTCTGATTAGTACCTTTTTAAAGGGATATTATATATTAAGGCTACTCCCACTTTTGGCCAGAGAAGCTTCTCTTTTCAGATGGCAGTGACCACTGGGATATCTCGAAAGACACCACAGTGCTGAGAAGAAGTGACAGTGGAGTGTTCAGCACTGGGACATCTCTGTCACACTTCCTGAGGCTCAGGGTCCATTGAGGAAGAGGAGATGGAAAGAGTGTAAGAGCCAAAGGAAGGGTAGAACTGTTCACAATGCAATCTTCCAGACACAAAATGGCCTTGATCTTCATGATCAAGTGCCTGACACTACCTACACAAGGCCTTCATAATGGGAGGAAAAGATGATGACATTGAAACAAAATAGAGACTAATTGAGAGGGGGAGGGGATAGGATGGAGGGTGGATTTGAGAGAGGGAAAGTGGGGGTGGGGAGGGAATTATCATGGTTTACTTCTATAATTATGGAAGCTGTCGATAAAAAGTTTTTAAGGGACTAGAGAGATGGCTCAGCAATTAAGGCACTTGCTTGCAAAGCCTAACGACCCGGGTTCAATTCCCCAGTACCCACATAAAGCCAGATGCACAAAGTGGCACATGTATCTGGAGTTCCTTTGCAGCAGCTGGAGACTCTGGCGCTCTCTCTCTCTCTCTCTCTCTCTCCTTCCCTCCCTCCTTGCAAATAAATAAAAATATTTTTAAAAAGTGTATAAAAATCTCTTTTTATAATTCCAAGTCTGGCCAGGCTTGGTGGCACACAATTTTAGACCCAGCACTCAGGAGGCAGAGGTAGGAGAATCACCTTGAGTTCAAGATCACCCTGAGACTTCATAATGAATTCCAGGTCCGCCTAGGCTAGAGACCCTATCTCCAAAAATAAAAACAAACAACAACAACAAAAATCCAACTTTGTTTCATACTGGCTCATCCTGAAATTCTTTTCTGTGGCTAAGAATCCTCAGTATCTATCTCCACTTCCCTTCTCCATCTCTTTTCCTGTATTTGTTTGTTTGTTCATTTGTTTGCTCTTGAGGCAGGTTCTTATCTCTTCCAGGCTAACCATGAATTTACTGATTCTGGAATTCTCTCTTCAGTTTTTTATTTTTTGGGTGTGGTGTGGTGTGGTTGGGGGTTTCCAGAGGTCTGACTCTAGTCCTGGCTGACCTGGAATTCACTCTGTAGTTTAAAGCTGGCCTCAAACAGCAGTTCTCCTATCTCTGCCTCCCAGGGCTGGGATTAAAGGCAGGTGCCACCCCTTCCCCACCTTCTGCTTTTGAATCACCTCCGGGACAACAAGGTCCACTCTCATGATCAAGGATAACATCCCTGTTTAAAGTCTGGTGATTAGCAATTCTGATTGTATCTCTCAGCTAAATTCTCTTTTGCCAAGGAACCTATCATTCAGTTTCTAGGGACTAACATTTCGAGGGTGGGCAATGGGCCATATTCTGCCTATTACAGGCACACTCTTCCCTAAATAAAGTCTAGGTGGAGAGTTTGTATATCCTTGGTAAGACTAGGGAAGGATTTTTTGTTTTGGTTTTTCGAGGTAGGGTCTCACTCTAGCCCAGGCTGACCTGGAATTCACTGTGTAGTCTCAGGGTGGCCTTGAACTCACAGAGATCCTCCTGCCTCTGCCTCCCAAGTTAGGGAAGGATTTTTGAAACCAAGCATTCAGGAGGCAGAAGAGGGTGATAGGTGCAAGTCCAAGGCTACAGTGATACTGTTTAAAAAAAAATCAAACACCATTAAAACAAGCAAATAAATAAACACAGCGTGGTTCTGTGGCAAATCACCTGAGCCTTGACTTTTCCACTAAAATGGAAATTGCCATCATTTGCGTGTTGAGTACTTTATGTCAAATGGGCTTCGTTTAAGAGGCCAACAAACTGGATTCAAGAGGTTCATGGTGAATCGTGATGAGGAGGAGGGTGGGCGACATTCTCTGAATGAATCTGGAGATAGTTTGAGAGATTTGGAAAGAGATAGAGTGGGTGAGAACCACCTGGCCTTGATTGGAGATAGGGATAGAAAATTCCAGCAAAAAGAATTAAGTTTCCTTGAACCTTCTTTTGCTCAGGCTAAAAAAGAACGGAAGAGATTAATTAACACAACTCCAGGTACTATTTCTAAGGCCAGAATCAATAAAATTGTCTTTTCTTATATAGTAGTAAGAGACCAGGGAAAAACAGTAGGTTCCACCGAGATTTGAACTCGGATCGCTGGATTCAGAGTCCAGAGTGCTAACCATTACACCATGGAACCAACACGCCCGTATGGTGGACATTAAGTTCTTTAAAGCTCAGCAAACCCCGCCTCCTCCCGGAAGTCGGCCCTCGCGCATCTCCCCCGTCTCGCTTCCCGCCATAGCAGCGCCGAGAAGGATCCAGGGCCCTTCGGACTGTGATCCCGAGGACATGTCAGAACTCAGTTTCCTCTAAGAACCCTCCCGGGAGAGGATGACCGTCGCTGAGGCGCCGCGGCCCTCCCCGGAAGTACTTCCCGCGGCGCCGGGGCTTGCCGGAAGTGACGCAGCGGCAGGGCGGGGCTCTCCACCGGGGTCGGACAGCTGAAGCTCGGCGGCGGCGGCGGCGCTCGGGTTTCCACCCTGCAGCGACGCCCCCCTTCCACCGCGGTCCCACCGACTCCCGCGGCCGCTCCCGCCCGCCCGCCCGCCCCTCCGCTTGCTCCTCGGCCGCGCCATGGGCACCCGCGACGACGAGTACGACTACCTCTTCAAAGGTGGGGCCGGGGGCTCGCGCCCGCCGCCTTCGGGGGACCCTCCCGGGGGAGGGGCCGCGCGCCCGCCGCCCGCGGCGCTGTCCGTCCTCTGCGGGTGTCGGGGCCGGGGTGGGGGTCCCCACCGTCACGCGTCCCCTCGCGGGCCTCGAGGCCTGCCAAGCCTCGGCGCCCTCCTCGCCCGGCCGGCTCTCCGCCTCCCCTCGGGATCTAGGTGATCTGCTCGGTCCCCGGTGTCCTCGGGGGCCATGCCGTCACCCCACCTTGTCGGCCAGAGTCCCCCATCCTGGGGGGGGTGACGAGCTGGCCCAGGCCACCCCACCCCCACCCACCCCTACAGATGTGGAGCTCAGTAGCTGCGGACCGTCCCCTCCCTCCCCACCGCTTGGCCCCTCTGTGTCTCTCTCCTCTCTCTCCCCCCCTTTAAATTGTGTTGAGACCTCCCGTGCGGGTGACCCGGCTGGTGACCGGGAGGGGAAGGCCGGGAGGGCTTGTCCATCACCCATGGTGTGCACTTGTCGCAGTGACCCGGCCGGCTGGTGACTTCCCACTTAGCCTAGCATTGCCCTGCTCTTCTCTCTCTCTCTCTCTCTCTCTCTCTCTCTCTCTCTCTCTGGTCTCTCCTCTCCTCCCCTCTCTTGATCTCTCTCCTCTCTCTCTCTCTGGTCTCTCCCTCTCTCTGGATCTCTCTCCTGTCTCCTCTCAATCTCTCTTTCTCTGGTCTCTCTGTCCATCTCTCCACTCTCTGGTCTCTCTCTCTCTCCCTCTCCTCTCCCAGCCGTCACCTGCCCCGGGATCACTGTAGACCCGCAGCTCCCGAGCAGGGCTGCGGATGGGTGGTGGCTGTTATCCCTTGCCAGACCTGAAGGCCCAGTTCCTGAACAGGAAAGGTCTGCGCTGCACAAATACTAGCTCGCTTATCACTATGGGCTGGTTGCTTCCTGCTGCAACTCCGGGAGGATCCAGCAGGAAGAGGAGCCCTGGTTGGCCACATACCTTTCCCAGACGGTGCAAGGGTGTGTGTGTGGGGGGATAGAGGTCATGTGCTCTTGTAGTGGAATCAAACATTCTTTATACAAGGTAGGGGAAATGCAATGTACTGCCCGTGGATGGAGGATGGGCAGTGGATAGAAGGAATTCAGAGGGAAAGGGTGACACAGGAATCAGTGAGAGGACAGTCATTTGTTGTTGTTGTTGCTCAGTGAATGCACCCTTAGTTCTAGAGTCGTGCTCTGCTCCTGAATTAGAAGGGCCGCCGTCAGTACTGTGTAGAACAAAGATCATTACCAGAGAGAGGACGAAGCCTTTGCTCTTAAAGCTTCACTGTGGAGGGTGGAGTTGAGTGTTAAGCACCTACTGTTTCTGACTTTGCCATTGGGTGCTAAGAACGATTGACTCAATGAAGCTGGAATCCTTGCTTTTCCAGTACTTTGTAGATCTTGGTGTGCTGGCTGATGCTGCATCCTTACCATCATATCCCCTGGGCCAGGGTACTGGGTGGGGGAAGGACCTTCATATTGGAAAGTCATCTACAGATAAGAAGGTACCTAAGTGGCCCGGGCAAGGCTGTTCCTGGCCTTTAGTCCCAGCATTCCAGAGATGGAGGTAGGGAAGATCCACACGAGTTCAAAGCCAGCTGGGGGACACAAAGTGAGTTTCAGGTCAGCCTGGGTAAGAGTGAGACCCTGCCTCAGAAAACACAGAAATTCAAGTTAAAAAAAGGTACCTAATTAACTTAAAAATACAAAATTATGACTGAATTATTTGTGGACTGTTTGCTGAAGGCATCTGAGGTGATGTGAAGCTACTTGAATCCCTGGAGACTTGGGGTTTAGTCAGTCACAGGAGGAAGGTTTTTTTTTTTTTTTTTTTGGTTTTTTGAGGTAGGGTCTCCCTCTAGGTTCAGGCTGACCTGGAATTCACTATGTAGTCTCAGGGTGGCCTTGAACTCATGGGGATCCTCCTACCTCTACCTCTGCCTCCCCAGTGTTGGGATTAGGGCGTGTACCGCCGCTCCCGGCTAGAAGTTATTTTTTAAGTACTGTCTAATGGCAGTGAGCAGCTAGCTAGCTGTCTTTGAAGTAACAGGATGTTTCTCCTGTTTGGTCTGGAATTTAAAATTTGGTTATAGTAAGTTTATTTTTTCTAAAAATGTTATATATATATATATCCTAGGTTGGTTTAGCAAATGTAATTTTGGGATTAGACCATCCTTCTAACAGATAACAGTCTCAGGCTTTATATTTTGCTTTGTGACTTTGGGAAAGTTAACTCTTCATGGTAGGGTCTCACTCTAGTCCAGGCTGACCTGGAACTTACTATGCATTCTCAGGCTGGCCTTGAACTCACAGCTATCCTCCTACGTCTGCCTCCCCAGTGCTGGGATTAAAGGCGTGCCCAGCAGAGTTAATTTTTTGGAGTCTAATTTCCCTCAGTAAATAAAACACTGGGACACCTGCCTCTGAGAATTTTTTAGGAATGCGTGAGCTTGTTTAAAAAAATAGTAGTTGTGATTACTCAGAAAATGGCAATAATATGAAAGAAGTTTCTGTGACTCTTAGGCTTTTTTTGTTTGTTTGTTTTGGTTTTTCGAGGCCAGATCTTACCTACTGACCTGGAATTTATTTACTACTTTGTCTCAGGCTGGCCTTGAACTCATGGCAATCCTCCTACCTCAGCCTCCAGAGTGCTGGGATTAAGGGTGTGGACCACCACGCCTGGCCCAGAGTATTTTATATCTACTTGGGTGATGGTTTCATTCTTTTTTTTTTTTTGCCCCGGGTGGGGGGGGGTACATTTTGCTGTTTAAGATAGGGTGTTTAAAACAATTCTGCTGAGAAGAATTTCCACTTTTTAAAAGCTCCTCCAGGATATGAGTCACTTTTTTTTTTTACTTCATTGTTGATTACGTAGCCAATTTCTTACTTAACAATTATTCTAAAACGGAGCAAGAAAATTTTATTTTAAAATTATTTCATTCTGCAAAGATTCCTTAAGGTAACTGCAGCTTTTTCTACTTGGAAGAAGGCTTACCTTCTGTATTCCATACTTCATAGTTAAGGGCATGAAGGGGTGGATTGGTCTCAATAGGAATGTAATGTGGGCGATCAGGACAATCCCAAATTATGTATTTGTACTTGAACATTAGTCTTTCAAGATTCATAGTGAGACTTCAGGGGGATTACTTTTATTTAACTGCTTATTTTCAAACTGTTAATCTTCCAAGTATTTACACACGGTGTGTGTGGCTAAGACCCCGGGGGACGATAGTGAAGTAAGTGCCATAGGTCCCCTTTACTGATGCTGTGGTGAATACCATTCCAGAAGAAAGTCGGATATTCTGAAAGCATCTGGATGTATGGTCTGCTTCTTAAGGCATTTTCTTTTTTTAAGAAAAATATTTTTATTTATTTGAGAGAGACAAAGAGGTAGGAACAGAAAGAGAGTATGAGCATGTCTGGGCCTCCTGCCACTCACTGCAAATAAACTCTAGATACATGGGCCACTTTGTGCATCTGGCTTTACCTGGGTACTGGGAATCGAACCCTGGTCATTAGGCTTTCAGGTCTTGGTTTGGCAAAGCAAGCAAGCACTTTTAATTGCTAAGCCATCTCTCCAGCCCCTTGTAAAATTTAAAAACATTTTTTAAAAAATAGCTTTGTTTTATTTATTTGAGAGAGTGAGACAGAAAGTTAAGGCATTTTCCATTGATTCTCTTGGAAGGTCAGTAGTAATTAATCAGTAGAACTATCCCGATCTTGAATCCTGGAAGCTTTTCTTTCACAACTTTTGGTTGAGCAATTCAGATTCTGCTGAAGCTAGAAAAACTTGTCTAGACTTCAGCCTCCTTGAATGCCTTTTAATCTCCGAGGTTGGACTCTGAATGCAGTAGAGAGCAGGAACACCTCGGCTGTGAAAACCAGCATGAAAACGATTCCTCCAGCTGGTGAATTTTAGAGCTCTGTATACACTGTGTGAGGGACGAGGTGACTGTCCAGTCCAGTCGGCTAGCTTGCTGGAGAAAGAGTAGAACTAGTGCAGGCTGGACAGGTGGCTCATACCCGCAGTGCCCGGTGGTCAGCATTCAGGAGGTCGAGGCAGGCTGTGTGAGGCTGTCTCAAAAAACCCTAAATGTGGTTGAAGAGGTTGAAGTTTTAAATAATGGGTAATTAATGTGTATATTCTGCTCTTGTAGTATTACCCTGAAATTGGTGGTATGAATACAGTTAATATTAGAGATGTTGAAATGGAGCAGATGAGGCTATCCAGCTGCAAAGGCTATTCTTTTTATTTATTTTTTGTTTTTTTGAGGTAGGGTCTCACTCTAGCCCAGGCTGACCTGGAATTCACTCTGTAGTCTCAGGGTGGCCTCGAACTCACGGCAATCCTCCTACCTCTGTCTCCAGAGTGCTGGGATTAAAGGCGTGCGCCACCACGCCCGGCTCTGTGAAGGCTATAGTGAAGTTCAGGGTACAGAGTTACCTTATATTATGTAGTCTGTATGCACTATATAGATGGTTGCAGTACTAGAACACTGGAGTGGAAGTCCTTTCAACCGCTGACACGAATTATAATTATTAATTATAGAGAAATTACTGGAGTTTTTTTTTTTTTTTTTTTTTGCTTTTTGAGATAGGGTCTCTAGCCCAGGCTGACCTGGAATTCACTATGTAGTCTCAGGGTAGCCTCGAACTCATGGTGATCCTCCTACCTCTGCCTCCTGAGTGCTGGGATTGAAGGCGTGGGCCACCATGCCTGACCTGTGTCTCTTCTCACTCTCTCTGCCTGCAAATAAATAAAAATACTTTTAAAAATTGTGAGTGTAGCCTGAGGCCCATCTAAGGTCCTCAAGGCATGCACCACCACTCCCAGCAGTCGGGTTCTTTCTTGAATTGTAAGATGTGACCATATAGTTTTATCACATTTGCAAAACGCAGCCAGTGTAATGGCACACTTCTTGAATCCCCGCTGTCTGGAGGCAGAAGTAGGAGGATCACTGTGAGTCCCAGACCAGCCTTGGGGCTACAGAGTGAGTTCCTGGTCTAGCTAGAGTGTAACCCTACCTAGAAAAACAACAACAA
>PVHP010040210.1:0-15961 GCA_004024765.1 Zapus hudsonius | reverse complement strand
TAGATTATATAAGGTTAAATGTGAAAATAAAGTTTTGAGATCTGCTTGGACACTTCTCCCGGCTGCGTGTGATTGTCCAGCCGCCGCGCTCACCTTTCCTCGATGGAGCCAGGTCTCCTGCTGGCCAGAGAGACTGAGGCTCAAGTAACAGGGGGCCAGGGACCCGTGCGGTAAAACATCTGGAGAAGCACCCCAACATTATTCCCTTTTAGGTTACCATAAAGCTGGATGACTTATGAAGGCCAGATAACATTTCTAGCAGTTCTGTGAGTCCAAGATCAAGGTGGGTGCTGAGGGCTGACCCCCTCACTCATAGACGCCCTTCTCTCTATGTCCTCCTGGTCCTCCCATGAAGGACCAACAACTTAACTCACCTCACAGCCCTAAACTCTAAGGCTGTAGCAGTGGGCACTAGGGATCAGCACCTGACTGGATGGTCAACTCAAGCACTGAGTAGGGCCACTCTGTGAGGACAAGGCTAAGCTTTCGGTCCCTGTCACATTTGCACCTCTACTCGGAAGGGAGCTGTGTTTTCTCTGGTTTGCTTATTTCCAGAGCTTCTGTGGCTCCACATTCCTGATGCAGCACCGTCTCCTGATGTCACCGTCAGGAAATCAGGGTGCTTCTGAAGTGACTGCTGGGCAAAACATTTACCTGAACTGGGCTTAAAGTCATAACTGGGCTTCCAAGTTAAGCTTTCACCAAATATGTGCAAAGTTCAAGATGCCGTGGCTGTAAAATGCAGGGACAGGAGGGGACATCTTGCTCTCCCCGAATGCTGTTAAACACCATCGTCACTTCTTTAATGCAGTCTTGACTTGCAGATGTTGACATCAGGGAGGGAAGGGCAAGGAGAGAAATAAATAGGGTGCCAGCTGAATGGGCTCTACAGGGAGGGGCTTTGGTGGACTGAGGGGACCAGTAAACCAATTGGGTGGCCTACCTCTGCTTCTCTCCGGACAAGTGACTTGGCGATGGGTCCATCCTTGGCTCTGGTCACTGGATTTCTCTATCTCTCAGGCCCAGATTTGTCATCCACTTGCTCTAAAATAAGTTTGCACTTTCCTCCCAGCACTTCCCTGATCAGGCCCAGAAAAGCCCCAGAAGATGCAGGTACAACCTCCAGGTGGGCTTGGTTGCCCAGCTTCCATGGAGCAAGAAGGTGACCCTCTTTTAGTGGTGAATTCCAGAGCTGCAGCCTGACTCAGGAAGAGCCTCAGACAAAGGTGAGGGGGCTTCGGGTAGTAGCAGGTCTCTTCCTGGCACCCCATTAGCACCACACCCCTGCTTCTCTCCCCACCTCATGGCTGGCATCCCTGGACTTCTGTTGGTGCCTGGAAGAACATTGACTGGTGTCCTGGTGGTCAAACCATGCCTAAAAGGAAACTCTCTCAGCAAATGCCATGTTGCTCAAGAGGGCACAGCTGGCAGAGGTCAGGATGGTGACATAGGTGTCCCTCCCCACCTGTGCCTTGTCTGCCTACTGAGACTCCATTCCCTCTGAGAGTGGAGCCACACAATAGAAATGGCTTCATACATAGTCACTTCAACAACTGGCTGGCCAGTGGTTCCTGGGGCATATAGGTCCTTGAGGGAAGGGAACAAAGTGACCCCCCAGTGCTACTTGGTGGATGTCCACTTGGGCCAACTCTAATGAGTGGCCACAGTGGCCTTACTTGACTCAGTGGGTAAGCTATACCCCACTTGCCTTACCTTCTCCTGGCTGGTTTAAGTGTCCCAAGGGATGTTAAGTTAAGCTGGCATGTTCTGACGGTTACAGACTTGCAGTGAGAAAGGACGACTGTGAGTCAGGCCTTTCCCCAGCTCTAAGCCAGATTCACTGTCCTGTCTGCAGCCCACAGACAGGACAGGTCCCAGGAAGACATCTGGTTATAGGTGCCAGAGCATGCAACAACATGCCAGGATGTGCCAGAACATACCTTGCCTGCACCCCTGCCTCCAGAGCATCCTCGGGTCCCAGAGGCTGGCAGGTCTGAAGCAGCGACCACAACAGTGGTGCTCGACTACAGCCCACAACACTCCAGTGTTCACTGACCAGGGATCTTCCATCTAGTCATTGTTCTGTGTCCCCAACAGGAGAACATGTCCTCCTGCTGTCCCCTCCTCATGAGGCCCTGTGGAGCTCATGACCCAGGCTGCAGTCACAGGAAATGGGAGCTGTAGAGATGTGCCAGGTTGGTCAGGTGCAAAGAGCTTTCCCGGGATGCTCCTGGCTGCAAGCCAATGTGACAAGGCCTGTCCTTTGAAAGCATTTAATCTCACCCATTCCAACTACTCAGAGAGACCCAGGCCCATAGGATCTGAAGGCCCTGCCAACCCCAGTGCTCATCCCAGGCCAGGGACACCAGATCTCCAAGGTCCTGGGATATCTCTGACTGCCTGTCTGCACACCAGGGATGTCTGTGTCTTAATTCCCACCGCTGGTTCTGTGAAAACCTCCAGGCCTGGCAGACACAGGTAAAACACAGCAGGTGGTGGACAGTGCTTAAGCTGAGAGGGCTTCTGTGTTCCCTGTTCACTCTACTTTACCTTCTCCAATGCCCTTCAGGGAGCATCATTCTGTAAACAGGGAGATGAGGGCCCTTCGCCACCCAAGGCACCGGTTTGCCCAGGAACATGGTGCTGCCCCAGCCCTGTGCTGTCTACTCCAGAGGGATGAGAAAGTGCTAGTCACCAAGCAACGAGATGGAAGCATCCAGGAGCCCAGGGCTCCAGGGAGGGCGCAGGTGGCTGGCAGGGGGAGTACAGCAGAGCCTGGCAGAGGTGGCTGCAAGAAAATCCCCCTGGTAAGCAGCTGACAACAGCTGGCCTGGGGTGGACAGTCATGGCCCTGAGCATGCGGCCTTACAGCGGCGTCACTGTGGACCATGATGGGAAGGAAAGCAGGGAGCTTGGGATGCAGCAGACCCATGAGGCTTCAGGGCACAGTGCCCAGAGAAGCCGAGCATGGACGGTAGCCCCTGAAGCCCTTCCCCTTAGTTTGTGGATGGCCCTGATTCTGTGTTCTCACCTAGTCCCTCTGTGAACCCCTGAGGCCCCTCTTTCTTCTTGTAAGATCACAGTCCTGTTGGATCAAGGACTCCTTGTAACCTTAGTTATTTCTGATTTCCTCCCTAAATCTCTAGACATTCTCTCTTGGGAATGAGGGCCTCAAATGATGCACTGGGGAATACAGTTCAGTCCATGGTAGTCTATGTGATAGGAGAGCTTCCAGTGATTCCTGTTGGAGGGGTTCCCTTAACATTCAGCCTGAGTTCTCCACCCAGTGGTGCCAGCTCCCAAGTCCTGGTGACAAAATCAACACCACATACCCTGGGTAAGCAAGGCCCTGTAGGCACTGGTAGGCACCTGTCACTGCTTGGTTCCTGCATGTCCTAGACCTTACCAGGTCTACACATTTGTTGAACACCAACAGAAGACCAGGTCAGAATCATCTAGCGAGCCCATGGGTCCCATCCCATGCCTCCTTCACTTCTCTACACAGTCCACACCTCCCTCAGGCAGAGAGACCCACATTCAGTCCTCATTGGCCACCATTTTTACTGGATCACAGGATGGAACTCAGAGGCAGGAAAGAGACTGGAATGCAGAGGGAAGCACCTGGCACCTACTACCTGCCAGGGAGAAAGTGCCTGCATCTACCACAGCCCGTGTTCCCCTACATGGGCTCCTGACACAGAGGCTTCAGCGAGGAGATGATATAACAGAATCCAGGAAGGTGAGCAGCCAAATCCTCCCCACCATCATTCCTAGGAAGCACTGGACTGGGGAAGGAGGAGAGGAGACTCTAGTTTCCACAGGACTAGAGCTGACACCAGGAGCAAGGTGAGATGAAAAAACCGCCCAGGGGTGCCTACCTCACAAGAGGTCTGTCAGACCATGCAGACACCAGAGTGTTGTGCAATTTACTGAGTGTGTGCAGACATCAACCTGTTATGTTTCCTTTCAGCTTCACAGATCTCCAGGTGGGTGCTGAGAATCACGGAGGAGACACTACATATATACAGAAACCCCCACACACACTAGAAAAAGAACCAGTGCCCGAAGGTTTCATTTGAAGCCCTCTCTACCAATGACATAAAAATCACACGGGCAGAAAGTTTGGTCAATCACTTACCATAAACTACACGACAGAGGGCACAGGAACATGACTGACTAGGAACGCCTGGCCCTGAAGAGACAAGCTTAGTCCCCTCTGTCACCTCCCAGATAAGGCTGGAACCCCAAGCCATGGTACCTACCAGCTTATGGCACCAGGCCCTGTCCCATGCAGACCTCACTGCTGCCTCTGTTGGCCACAGGGCCACAGACAGTCAGTTGGGGACACAGGGCTCACACTATGGCTCACTGCCCCCACCCACCTCAACACCTGTGAAGCCTGACCATGCTTCTCCATGGAGATGACACAGCAGGAAATCTTGGCACAGTTTGTAGAGAAAAATCCCAAAACATGGAGGCTGGAAAGAAGAGGAAATTCAGCCTTACCATGTGTCTCACAAAGGACAGTCACACAGTGCTCACCACTCCCAGCACTCTTGTTTTCTTTCTGCGTTTGTTTGTTATTAAGATTTTTATGGATTTATTTGAGAGGGCAAAAGAACACACACAAGAGAGCCAGGATCTCCTGCCACTGCAAACAGAGTCCAGATACGTGTGCCACTTTGTGCATTTATTTGGCTTTTACTGGGGAATCCAACCTGAGTTGGTAGGCCCTGCAAACAAGTGCCTTCAACTGTTGAGCCATCTCCCCAGACTCTTTCTTTCCCTATCTCACCTTCTTTTAAAATATTTTATTTATTTATGAGAGAGAGAGAGAGAGAGAGAGAGAGAGAGAGAGAGAGAGAGAGAGAGATGAGAATGGGCGTGTCAGGGCCTCCAGCCACTGCAAATGAACTCCAGACACATGTACCACCTTGTGCATCTGGCTTATGTGGGTACTGAAAAATCAAACCTGGGTCCTTCTGCTTTGCAGGTAAATACCTTAACTAAGGTGTTTCTTAAGGTTTCTCCAGACTCCTTCCTTCCTTCCTTCTTTCCTTTTTATTTCTTCTTTCTCTCTTTCTGGTTGTTGTAGCTTATTTTGAGATAAGGTTCCTATAGCCCAGGTTGGCTCTGAACATGCTACTCACCTGCCTTCACCTCCTAGGGCTACAGTTGCAGGTGTCTGTCACCACACGTGGTCCTCTCTCTCTCTCTCTCTCTCTCTCTCTCTCTCTCTCTGCATATATGTGTGTGCTCACATATACGTAGGAGCACATATGTGTAGGTGATTGTGCATGTGTGTGTGCCTGTATGTGGAAGCCAGAGGACAACTGGTCCTCTCCTTCCATCTTGGTTTTGGTTCGAGATCTGCCCCGATTGATCACCACTGAGTTTGCCAGGCTGGCTAGCCTGAGAGCTTCTGTGAGATCCTCCTGTCTCCACCTCCCTTCTGGCCAGAGCACATTGGAGTTACAGAAGCCTGCTAGAGCATCCAGCTTTCAGCTTTACATGGGTTTTGGGGTTACAAACTCAGGTATTTATACTTGTACAGCACAGGCCTTATCCACTGAACCATCTCTCCACCTATCCACTTTGAAAAAATTTTAAATATATTTATTTGATAAAGACATAAAGAGGGAGAGAGAGAAAGAGAGAGAGAGAGAGAGAGAGAGAGAGAGAGAGAGAATAGGAATTCCAGGGCTTCCTGCATTACAAACAAACTCTAGATGCATGTGCCCCTTTGTTCATCTAGCCTTATGTGGGAACTGGAGAATCGAACCCAGGCCATCAGGCTTTGTAAGAAAGTGCCTTTAACCACTGAGTCATCTCTCCAGCCCCCTGCATCACTTTCTTGAGACAGGGTCTCATATTGAATGTGGAGCTCACCCACTGGACTAGAAATTCCGGCTAACAGGTCTTGGGGATCCTCTTGCCTCCACCGTCTCAGTACTAGGACTACAAGCCATAATGCCTGGCATTTTACATGGGTTCTGGGGTTCTAAACTTGGGTCGTCATGCTCACATAGCAAGCGTTTTTCCCGCTGAGCCATTTCCAGGGCTGTTTGCTTGAAGCCACAAATCAGTGGTTAACTACTGTGATGACTTCCTTTCCCCAACCATTTTCTTAAATTCTCTGTTTGGTTAGTAATAATAAGTTGGGGTTTCTTTGGAGACAGGGACTTACTCTATAGCCTATGCTGTCCTGAACTCGCTATGTAGTCCATCCAGGCTGGCCTTGATCTCTAGGCCATTTTCTTGCCTCAGCCTCCCAAGTGCTCAGACAATAGGCCTATGTCACAAAGCTCAACTAGAATGAGTTGCTTTTAATAAAGCACAAGAAAAAAGTCAACCGATTTCTGCACAGAAACGGGCTTCCAAATACACTAAGGGACAGAAGGCTGAAAACAGCACCTATATTGTGTGTGTGTGTGTGTGTGTGTGTGTGTGTGTGTGTGTGTGCATGGGTGTGCTACGTACGACACACGTGCATAGCTTGCCCATGTCTCACCCCCACGGATGACAGGTACATTACAAAGGATGTGATTTGCAACAGGAAGATCCTGAGACAAAAATATCTCTGAGGACAGCACCTTGCTGAGAGTAATTTAGGTAGGAAGGGACCCCTTAGAGAAGAGCAGCCTTGGTGTGAATTGATTTAATCAAGTTGGTCCCCTCCTGCCTCCAGAAAGGAGGCCAGCACCAGGCTCCTCTGAAATCTGGAAAGGATAGGGTTTGTCTCTAGGCCTCTACCTCCTGTTTGCATCTTCTTTTCTGTTTTCTTTAAATATTTTATTTATTTACTTTCAAGCAGAGAAATACAGAGAGAGAGGGAGGGAGGGAGAGAACACCAAGGCCACCACCTTGTGGGTCTGGCATATGTGGGTACTGGGGAACTGAACCAGGGGCCTTAGGCACTGGAGGCAAGTGCCTTAACCACTGAGCCATCTCTCCAGCCCTTCTTGTTGTTTTTATTCTGACAAAATATACACAACATAAACTTTACCATTTTCACCATTTGAAGCGCAGCACAGCGGCCCTCTGCAGCTCTCCACCGCCCATCTCCAGAACTCATTGCTCCCGTGCCTTTCATAACAGCCCCCACTCCACCTTCCATCTCCCTGGCTGTGGCACTCCAGCCCTTCATACATGAGGAACCACGCAGGGCTGGTCCTCTGTGTCATACACTCCAGCCCTTCATACATGAGGAACCATGCAGGGCTGGTCCTCTGTGTCAGAGCTGACTGCCCTTCAGTCAGTGTCACAACCGTGTCAGAACTCCCTTCCTTTCTACAGGACAGGCTGCGTATGTTGTCAAAAGACAAAACCCAAATGAGGTTAGCCACAGATCTAACTTGCTTTCACTCATGAGCAACAAGCTTTGGTAGGTAAGTTTTCTAAGGTGGGAACAGGAAACAGAACAGGAAACACCTGAGTGGTTAGCTCAAGTTACTTTTTAAAAACTGCCTTTTGTTTGTTTGAGGTAGAGTCCACTATGTGGTCCCTGCTAAAGTTTACTGTTTTAGAAAGTTAAAGCAACAGACTTCCTTGCTGGCTGGAGTGTCAAGTGAGTCTATTTGAGACCTGCCTGCTTCCAGTAAGTTTCTGTTTGATGTTACGGTGTTTAGCGTGAGTGGCTCCATGTTGGTGTGGTTTGTCAGCTGGGGTGTTACAGCACAGGGACTCATCCCAGACAATGGCCTCCAGTTTCTTCACCAACTGCCGGACACTGCTTCAACGTTTGCTACTTTGGATATAGGTGTGCAGAGAGGTCTGTTTGAGTCCCTGAATCCAAATGACCTGGAGGGCCAGATCACATTGGGTGACTACAGTCAGTCTCCTTATGGTGATTCTCAAGGAACTGCCAGGCTGTCTGTACATCTGACATTTCTGCCAGCAAAGAGCAGGGTTTTCTCCATACCCTTGACGTCTGTTTTTTTCCATCTTTTTCAAAACTAGAAAATATTATACTAAGGGAAGTTACCCAGGCTCATAAAGCCAACTGGCACATGTTCTCCTTCATATGTGGATCCTAGATTCAAATGTTTAGATTTGTTTGTGAGTTGAAATTAAAGTCAGTAACAGAGACCAGGAAGCTAAAAAGGGGATATGGGGGAGGGAAGAGAGGGGAGCACTTAAGGGAGGGGTCTAGTTGGTATATAAGTAAGGGGTCATGATATTAGAGGGGATGGTCTAAGGGTAGAGGATGGAGAAGAGGAAGAAGTGGGAGGTTAATCAAAATTTAAGATATAAAGTTGGGCGTGGTGGCGCACACCTTTAATCCCACACCTTTAATCCCAGCACTCGGGAGGCAGAGGTAGGCAGAGGTAGGAGGATCACCGTGAGTTCAAGGCCACCCTGAGACTACATAGTGAATTCCAGGTCAGCCTGGACTAGAGTGAGACCCTACCTCAAAAAAAAAATTTAAGATACATGAATAATCCATAAACCTACTTCTTCACTAGCTAATAATACATATGTTTAAAAAAAGAGAAAGTTTGGGCAGAAGTATCCTGTGGAAATAAGCCTTAGATTGATTAGAAAATTTCCATGTCAGGGGTGGGATACCTTCCAGCAAGTTGTTGGCCAGGGAGGCCTCTAACGTCCCTAAAACGTTACAGAATATTGCCAAGGCTCTTGGTTGCCCACCAGAACTAGATAGTAAGACCCCATTGCTAAAGATACCAAATGCTTTGGCTGCAGGTCACTGAGAAATCAAGCTGGAGCTGAGCTGGAAGCCTCTTTCCTGTTGACTAGCTATCAGGTTGCTAGAAAGACCTATGCAGCCTGTTGGGGGAGAAAAGTCATCAATGGAGTGGGCCCTGCAAGCTTTATGGCCAGCTGACTAGGCCAAATGGACCAACTGGTGCAATGGTGGCATGTCTTTTATGGGGGAAACCAACTGCTCTCTGATTGGACTTGAGGCCTGCTCCATGGAGGGAATTCCTGCCTGGTACTGAAAACCCAATCAAAAGCCTCTGGCTGGGGAGGTCATAAGCCCCAGGGAGACACTACCCCTGTTTTCTGGCTAAATTGATATATTACGCCCACCAAACTGTGCTCTAAATACTTATGTTTATGCCCATGTATTAATGCTACTACACTCACTTGAGTTTAAAGAAGCTTCTCTTTTCAGAATGTCATAACCACTGGAGTGACTCACAACTCTCCGAAGTGCTGAGAAGTGACAGAAAATGTTCAGCACTAAATGGGACACCTTTATCACACCCTCCAAGGCTCAGGGACCATTGAGGAAGCGGTAGCAGAAAGAATGTAAAAGCCAAAGGAAGGGGAAGAGTGCTTTACAATACTGTCTTCCAGAAACAAATACACCTAGATATTCATGACTTCACAGTGGCTGATGCTACCTAAGCAAGTCCTGCATAATAGGAGAAAAAAAATGACATCAAAAAATAGAAGAGAAGCCGGGCGTGGTGGCTCACACCTTTAATCCCAGCAGAGGTAGGAGGATCACCAAAAAAAAAAAAAAATAGAAGAGACACTAGTTGGAAAGACGAAGGGATTCAGTGAAGGGGGATTTAGAAGTAGGAAAAGGGAGGGTGTGGAAGGGGGAGGGGATTATGATCATGGATTTTTTATTTGTTTGTTTTGTTTTTTGAGCTAGTGTCTTGCTCTAGCTGAGGCTGACTTGGAATTCACTATGCAGTCTTAGGCTGACCTTGAACTCACTACCTGGGCCTCCAGGGCTGAGATTACAGGTATGAGGCACCACACCCAGCCAGAATATTTTTTAATATTTGTGGTAGTTGTCAATAAAAACATTTAAAATGTTCTTTTCAAAAAGAAGAGAAAGCATGGGCTAGAGAGATGGCTCAGCAGTTAAGGCACTTGCCTCCAGTGCCTAAGGCCCGGGGTTCAATTCCTCAGGACCCACATATGCCAGACCCACAAAGTGGTGGCTCTGGTGTTCTCTCTCTCTCTCTCTCTCTCTCTCTCTCTCTCTCTCTCTCTCTCTCTCTCTGTATCTCTGCTTGAAAAATGAATAAATAAAATACTAAAAAAAAAAAAAAAAGAAGAGAAAGCAGCCATCACCATCAGGAGTGTAAAGTGGTCTTTGGTTTTGCTGGGATCCTCCTATCTCTGCCTCCCGAGTGCTGGGATTAAAGAGAACCGTTGAGACAAGTATTCTACCACTGAACTACACCCCTCCCCTCCCTTGCTGTGACTTGATCTGCACTTACTAACTGGTCCATAGAGTGTCTTTTACAAGCTTATTTGCCATCTGTGGAGACACGTCTAGTCAAGTCCTTTGCTCATTTCTGAGGTGCTGGGAATGAAACTCAGAGCCTTGCTAGGCAAACACTTAACCACCGAGCTACATCCACAGCCCCTGTGCCCAGTTTTAAACTTGTTCCCTCGGGTTTTTAGCTGTTAAATTACATGTCTGTGTATATCTGTCCTATTTGCATATGGACGGATATCTCTGTCGTCTGTTCATGAGTCTCTGGTGTCTCCTTCCATATGTGTCTGTCTATACAGCATCTCAGTGGACTGAGCATTGGGGTTCTGTTGCTCAAAGGTAGTTTTTGTGGAGAACACCCCTGGGTTAGGCCAGCGATGAGCAAGGGCGCTGTGACACGCTCACACAGAGGTCCTAGGTTCCGCACAGGCCACGCTGGTGTTTATTCACTATGTAGTTAGAACATTAACCCATTACTAGGTATATGATTTGCCAGGATTTTACCCTGTTCACCCTTCCTATGACCCATAGCTGCATTCTTCAACCAGTGTAGGAAGGAACCATTTCCCCTATCTGATACACGTTGTAGCTGAGATCTCTCTCTCTCACACACACATACACACACACACACACACACACACACACACACACACACACACACACACCTGGACACCTACAACCCGTGTCCACACATTCACATTCACTGCACCCATGTTAGCAGGTGGCCTCCTCTGTACCCAGGGTGCCTCGACACCCTCACAGGAGATCAGGAGGATAGCAGGGCCATCTCATGTGCTTTCTTCCCACAGCAGAATGGAGAAGACAGTGTGGCCACCCTAACAGGGATGGTCTCACATCTTTGTTTCTCCCACAGAACCAGAGACCTGGAGCAGCTATCACCTCTGATGTCCCAGGGCCAAGGTTCCCTGCCCTGCCGCAGTGTCTCTGCACTGAGACCAGAAGGCCCAGCCGGGGGCCAACTCCATCCTGAAGCCTGCAGCCGGACCTAGCTGCAACAGTTCTCTTGTAGATGTTATCACTTGATTTAAAGAAAATGCCTTCATATAAAAGGACTTAGTGCCTCCAAACCCACGCCTGGTCCAGTGAAAAAGGAAGCCAAGTTAAATATTATGTAGCAAAGAAGAGAACAGAACAGACCGTGCAGCTAAGCATTTTCTTGCGAAGCCAAGTTTAACTATCACCGAGGCTCCTTTCACAGTCAAGTGACAGAACTGGAGTTGGCGCCGCTTGCCCAGAGCTGGAGCAGCTCACCGGTTACCAGGAGGGCTGCGCCCCATGAAATATTTAAGGGAAAAGAAAACAGAGTCTGCCCAGCAGGCGGGGGTTCAGGCACCAGAGCCCCACCCTCTGCTAGGATCAGCTCTCCAGCCTCTGGCCCAGGGAAAGGCGGCCCAGCCATGTTCCTGATCAGGGAAGCACCGGCGTGGCCTGAGCGGAACCTGGGACCTCTGTGTGAGCGTGTCACAGCGCCCTTGCTCATCGCTGGCCTAACCCAGGGGTGTTCTCCACAAAAACTACCTTTGAGCAACAGAACCCCAGTGCTCAGTCCACAGAGATGCTGTACAGTCAGCATGGAGACACACAGACCCATATGGAAGGAGACACCAGAGACTCATGAACAGACAACAGAGATACATACGGAGAAACATATGCAGATAGGACAGATATACACAGACAGCATGGAGATACACATGCAGACAGCATGGAGATGCATACATAGAGATAACACAAATATATACGGAGAGCCACAGAGATAACACAGAGACACACACAACATGGAGACGTGTCACAGAAACAATAGATACACAGGGAGACATTCCAAGACAACACGGAGACATACATAACACAGAAACTCATATGCAGGTAGCACCGAGATGCACACTGACAACATAAAGATACAGGGAGACCCAGAGAGATGGCAGATACACATGGAGACAGGAAGACACCACACAATATGAAACTCATAGACACACACAACCCCAGAAACGTGTACAGATACATATATGTTTACACCAAGCCCGGGATCACTGAGCATGGGATTGCAGAATCCCCTGTAATGGAAGGTGGATAGCCTCTCCCATCTGGGTCTCCCAGAGGGCAGGAATGGCTCCAGGTGGCTTCCCCAGAACTCTGCAGCTGAGTCCTGAATAGCCAACCCTTCACAGGTAATTACCAGGGTGGTAGACCTGTGGTTCCACCAGACATAACAGTGATGGGAAGGAAGAGGCTAACCTGGAATCAAGGGCTCACACTGACCCTTGTTCCCAGCAGGGGTGAAACCACGAAGGCCTGCAGGTGGAATGCCTGACAGGGGATGAAGGAGGGGAGGGAAGCCAGTGCTCCAGGATCCCAGGGACCTCTCCAGGGTCCCTGTTCCTGGATAGCCTCAGGCAGGTGACTCTCCTTGCCATCTGGAGACTCTCTCCCCTCCTTGGGTCTTCTGACTTAGCAGAACTGAGGGTAATTGTTCATCTCACGTCTTAATAACTGTCCACCAAAGACACCGCAGTGAAGTCTCTCACAGCTTCCTTTCATCGGAGGAGGGAGGGACTCCTGGAATCCTGCCATGGGGGGAGTGTTTCAGGCCCACCCTGGCCTTTCCGTATGGGACACCATACTTCATGTTACCAATCATCTCCCCTGGGCCCATGTACCATGTACCCTACCCCCTGCCCTCATGCTCACAGAAGGTACAAGGACTAAGGAGCAGACAGGCACACCTGGCATGTGGCAGACCCACCTCATCCTCTATGGGTGCCACCGTCAACAAAACAAACAGAACACAGCTCAAAGGCATATTGTTGAGATCTGTGTGTGCATGGTGGACTTGCTCAGCCAAACCCCCAGGGACACAGATCGAGTAAGCTCTGTGGACATGGAGGACCCAGCACCACATTCAGATCCCTCCATAGAGTGAAAGGAGCCCCTATCACCATATGCCCTCTACACCCAGACACACACGACCAAATGAGATGTGACCTAGGGGCTCATGTGAGGGTCACTGGTCTGACAGGAAAGTCAAAGGATGACCACAACTGGACAAACATCTCGTGTGTCATGGTGACGACAACAGAAGCAGGAAGCTTGGGCGCTGGCCCTGCAGGAGGCTACCAGCCAGGAACCCTGATGTCTCTAGAGATATAGAAAGTTCACTGCCATCACCTGCCACACATCTGTGATCAAAGGTCGACTCAGGACAAATGCCCCACCCAAAGCTCAGCTTTGGCACTGTGCCCAAGGCAGACCAATAAAATCTTTGTTTGCTTTTTCAAACTTAGTTTACACTGTCCTAATGAAAGCACCAAATAATAGGTCTTCTGTTCCCACATAGGGGGACAACACAAAACTATTTGATTGACTGTCACACTGGAACTGTCCTACTTCCCCAGGGCCCATGTTGGGATGGGAGGAGCTGGCTCAGTCCTGCCTCTAATCGAGTGGGGGAGCTAACTCCTGGACAGCTGAACCCCCCTGGGACCTCCAGTCCATGGTCAGAAACCCCACCCACAAGAGAGGAGAGGTAAGTGGGATCCTAGGGTTGGGAGGTCACCTGTCTGGTGCCATCTAGCCCCCTCTCCACCTGCTACATCCAGGACCACAGGGCTACCTCTGAGGCGATGCTCTTTCTCTATATCAACATTAGGATGGAAAGGTCAACAGCAAGATATGCAAAGGACAAGCTGTGAACTGTACTTGTCCCCTGATGTCCTGTCCCCAGAGGCCTCTGATGTGAATCACTGGCCAGAATAAAGGACACTGAGGTTGAAGTGTAAAGGGGCCCCAGAAAGAAAACCCCAAGATTGACCTGCCCCAGCCCCTGCTTACAGTGCTATTGGTGGACAGTACCTCTGGCCATCAGTCTCCCTGTCAAGAAGTGAGTCGGAGAACTGGAGGCTTGAGATCCTCAGGGACATATGGATCAGGCAAGCTCAGGTGAAGGATAGCCAAGACCCCAATCCCATCATACCGCTTCTCAGCAGATTCCCCTCTGCTACCCCTATAGGGTGGGGGCACTACCTAGGAGTGCAGTGGGCCTCCCTACCATCATGCTTCAGGAGACCCCACTTGCTGGGCCTTTCCTGGATTTTCCCCCTCATACCCTCTGGGGGCTCCAGACTAACTCCAGTGCTCAAAGCAGGCTCCCCCACAGACAGGGTCTGCAGTCACACCTAGCAGATCACCTATTTGCTGCTTGGGTTCCACCAAGAAATCCAAAAGAAATGTGTCATTTGGCAAGCAGACAGATAGCCACATGCATCCTTGCTGCTATGCCAAGATTAGGGAAAGACAGCTGCCATCCAGCAGGACAAGAGTCGTGGCAACCCTGTCCCCCAATGCATGCATGCAATCCTGACCTAGAGATCTGAGCAGAGGCAGAGACAAACCCCAGCACACCCACACATCAGCACCAGTCTCTTAAATCCGGGGAGTAGGTATCTTCAACATGCATGTACAAAGACACACGCACTACATAGACAAGCACACACACACACACACACACACACACACACACACACACACACTGGCCCATACAAAGACACACACAAGCCAGAACCATCCAGTGACCAAGTTCACATGTGAAGACATTTGCTCAGATTTCATTGCAAAAAAGAATATCCCAGAAAGCAACAGCACCCTGGCTGAAAAAAGGACCCGGACCCATGGTTCTTCCTAGACACAGAGTCATAACCTGTCTTCACTCAAGTCTTTAGATGTGAGCAATATGAACACACCTGATGTGCATTCATGTAACACCCCCCAAATGACCAGGACAGGGTACCTGCACACTGGACACCTTACTGAGACAAACATCTATGTAGAACCTGCCTAGGAAGGCAGACAGACCTCTGGAAGGGCAGAGGTCCCTGAGGGACTGCTTGCCCAGTGCGATCTGTTCTCAGGGTAGGTGGGCCAAAGGCCAAACTGTGGGCCAGGCTTCTTCATTTCATCACTCAAGCAGGACGCTGGAACAGTCCAGGAGACAGTGCTGTGGGGAGTCTGTTCCTCTCCCATGTCCTGGGGAAACCTAGCTCTGCACTTGTGTGGCCACACTGTCCTGGTCCCACACAGGCATGAGCCACGGGTTCCTAGAACATTTGGCACCTGTTGGCCCTTCATCTCAGAATTCTCAAGGGGAGTCACAGGAGGAACGGGGGCCACTAGAAGAAAGGCCAGCCAACCTCCGTGAGCATCCATGACCCGTGAAACGTGTGAAATCACTCACAACTTTCCACCCAGAGCCTCCCTCACTGACCCTGAGGAAGCTGGGGTGAGGATCCTTCCCTGAAAAGACAACAGCACCCCAGCAGGGAGTCCGAAGGTGACTCCGGGAGCTGTCCACTGGAACAGCTGGGGAACAAGGGGCTTGCAAACACTTGTCCTGGCCACACACAGTCGTCCCTGAGGCCACCTCCTAACACCTGGGCAGCAGGCAGGGGGCCAGCCACCGCCTGCGCCCCGTCCAAGGGACAGCACCTACCGTAGCGGCTCGGCTCGCGGCAGTAACGCAGAATGGGCAGCGCGTCCACCTGCAGGGGCTCTGGCCCGGCTGTGGGGCCCGATCCGGGGTCCGGGTCTGGGTCGAGGTAGGGAAGATGACTGCCACCGCCCTCTGCGTCCCCTACTCCGCTGGGTGCCGGGGTCACCAAGAAGCGTAGGGACATGCTGGCGTCGGAGCGCTCTGCTCCGCGCGATGGCTGCGGGATGCCGAGCGGTCCCTGGGAGGAGGGCGGGGCCGGG
>PVHP010040209.1:0-15989 GCA_004024765.1 Zapus hudsonius | reverse complement strand
GCCCAGCCTACTTCATTACACTAGCTCAAAGCTGGCCTTTAGTTTAAATTTGCAGATCACTGAAATCTTTAAGCAGTGGATGACAGGATGACAATGAAATCTGCCTTTGAGGAAGACCAGCCTGGCAGCAAGGATAGTGGAGGGACATGTAGAGAAGGGCGAAACTTGGACATCAGTGGAGACTAGAAGACAGAAAGGACTGGACGTGTGGGTTAAATGAAAAGGACCAGAGGACCGCGAGGCTTTAGGTGCTCATTAAGTGCTGGTCAGTAAGACAGGTAACAGAAGGGGAGGAGTCTTCCCTTTCTTTTTCCTTCCCTCCCTTGCCAGGTTGGCCTGACTTGCTATGGAATATCCCATATTACAAATAGGCATCACTACCTCTGGTTTATGCAGTGAGCGCTGGGGATTAAACTCAGGGCTTCCGGAAGGCGCTCTAAAAACTGCAACACCCCTGGCCTTTCTTTCTTTTCTTTTTCTTTTTTTTTTTTAAGGTCGTGTCTTGTTCTAGCCTAGGCTGACCTGGAATTCACTATGTTGTCTCAGGGTGGCCTTGAACTCACAGTGATCCTCCTACCTCTGCCTCCCCAGTACTGAGACTAAAAGTGGACACCACCACACCCGGTCCTGTAATTTCTTTTTTTGAAGAAAAAAAAAAATAGCCAAGTGTTCATAGAGCTGAAGATAGCAGTGAGAAATATAAATGTATATCTTCCTCTTTTTTTTTTTTTTTTTCCCCCAAGGCAGGGTCTCACTCTGGTCCAGGCTGACCTGGAACTCTGTAGCTCCAGGCTGGCGTTGAACTTCTACCTCAAGTCTCCCAAGTACTGGGACGAGAGGCATGCATCACCACCCTTGCTGCAAAGGTTTCTTAATGTGTATACAAGGGTCTTGGCTGCATGCAAAGTGTTCTTGAGCTTTTCTGTGTCCTCCTCAAAGGAACAGGACTGAATGAACAGGTTGTATGCTAGTCATTATAATAGGTGAAGAATTAGTACTTTAATAATATGGAAACAGTATTTTTAAAAGATTTATTTATTTTGGTTTTTGGAGGTAGGATCTCGTTCTAGCTCAGGCTGACGTGGAATCACTATGTAGTCTCAGGGTGGCCTCGAACTCACGGCGATTCTCGTACCTCTGCCTTCCAAGTTGTGGGACTAAAGGCATGTGCCATCATGCCCAGCTAAAGATTTAATTTTAAAAATTTATTTGGATGAGCCGGGTGTGGTGGCACACGCCTTTAATCCCAGCACTCAGGAGGCAGAGGTAGGAGGGTTACTGTGAGTTCAAGGCCACCCTGAGACTACATAGCGAATTCCAGGTCAGCCTGGACTAGAGGGAGACCCTACCTCGAAAAACAAACAAACAAAAATTTATTTGGATGACAAGGTCTCTAGCTGCTGCAAACAAATATTCATCAGGCTTTAAGGTGGGTGCCTGAGGGGAATTGAACCCTGGTGGGCAGACTTTGCAAGCAAGAGCCTTTAACCTCTGAGTCATCTCCCAAGCCTCAAGTATTTCTTGTTCTTAATAGTATTGTGGTCTAAGACCTCAATTCATACACATGGCTGTAAGGGTGACAAATGCACTCTGTTCATCACTAAACTATAATAGCAGTAAAGCAGAATTATAAAATATGGCACACCAATTTATCTCTCTGAAATTATATCCTGAGTGCTCAAGTATGTATGTATATATTCCACAGTGGAAATCTTATTGGCTTTCATAGAGGAGAAAAAAATTTATAAAGGCAACAAATTTTACATGCAACTTCCTGCAGGGCCATCAACACTGTACTTTTCATTATGCTGTTAAATATGATTTTTGTCCTGTTAGCTATGCTGACCTTTAGAATCCAATTAGCTTGGGCTGGAGAGATGGCTCAGTGGTTAAGGCACTTGCCTCCAGTGCCTAAGGCCCGGGGTTCAATTCCCCGTACTCATTCATGTAAGCCAGACCCACAAGTTGGTGGTCCTGGTGTTCTCTCTCTCTTATAAAATATTTTTAAAAAAGAATCCTATTAGCTCAGTAGGATATGTCTTATAGCCAAGCACATAAGAATGAACACTACAATACTTAACCTTCTTCTTTTTCACTATGTAGTCTTTCACTTTTTCACTATGTAGTCTCAGGGTGGCCTTGAACTCAGCGATCCTCCTACCTCTGCCTCCCGAGTGCTGGGATTATAGGCATGCGCCACCACGCTCAGCTTTTAACCTTATCTTTTTATGTGTGCATTATTACACTCAAAATCCACTTAATAAAGCAGAAAAAACATTGGTAGGCATTTCATTTGGTTGATTTCAAGTGGTATTCACAATGCTTTTGTCTCAATGAAAGTTTTCTACCATTAAGAAAAATCTGCCACTCCTTTAATCCCAGCTCTGGGCTGGGCTAGAGCGAGAGCCTACCTCGAAAAACAAAACGACAGCAACAAACAATCCAACTCCCCTCCACCATCAAATGCCCAAGTGCCTTTCACGAATCTGCGCGTCATCCTGGCACAGGGGCCGTGCTAACCTCTATATCGCCCCCAACTTTAGTAGATGTGCAGCCGAAGCCGGCACAGTCCGAGGGTCTTTCAAAGCTACCCTTTCCCTTCTACCCACCGCCATGAGGATCTGCAGGCTATCACTACCTCCTCTCCTGCAAAAAAAGAAAAAGGAAAGAAACCACCGCTGCAACTCCCCAATCTAGAGCAAGAGCGGAGCAAAGTGCTCGCAAAGAGCGCTGGATGGGACGCGAGAGTCCCCACGGCTGGAAGGATCGGGACGACAGGCCAGGCACGCTGGGGAAGAGCTCGACCCTCCGGGACTGCTAAGCACCCAGGGAACCGCCAGGAATTCCCGCCCGGTTCCGGCGCCGCGGGAAGGGAGCCGGCGGAGCTGGGCGCACGGCCGCGACCTCCGCGCGGACCGCCTGGGGAAGCGAAGCTGCACGGGGCGAGGGGCGGGGCCTAGGCCCGGGTGAGGGGCGGGGCCTGGGCCCGCGCTCCTCCGCCCCCCCCACAGCGGCCCCAGTGCGCCTGCGTGGGGTGAGGCCGGACTCTATTTGGCGATGGAGCGCGCGGCGGCCGAGGCGTTCTCTACCCGGCATGCCTCGCGGGAGCGGCGGCCCTACGTCGGTCCCCGGCCCACCCCCGCCCCCTCCCGTCCCCTCCCCGGCCGCCGCGGCCCCCCTCGCCTAAAGTGAGTGAGCCGGGCAGATGGAGGAGGGACTGTAATGGCGGCGGCCGGCAGCTCCCTGCTCTGACCCGCGGCGAGCGCAGGACGACGACCACCTTCCTCCCCCGCCCGTCTCCCGCTCGGCCTCCGCCCCGCCGTGGGCACGGGGACCCCCCGCCCCGGGCCTCTCCCCCAGCTGTCGGCGTCGGGCCCCGCGCCCCGGCCGGGGCCGCGCACACAATGGACGAGCTGGCGGGTGCCGCCGGCGGCGGCGGCGGAGGCCCGGGGCTGGCGCCGCAGGGACCCGGGGGGAGCCTGGGCCTGCCGCCGCCGGGAGGGAACGGAGCGGCGGGCGGCGGCGGCGGCGGCCCGGCCTCCGAGGGAGCTGGGCCTCCGCCGGGCCCGGAGCTGTCCCGGCCGCAGCAGTACACGATCCCCGGGATCCTCCACTATATCCAGCACGAGTGGGCTCGCTTCGAGATGGAGCGGGCGCACTGGGAGGTGGAGCGGGCCGAGCTGCAGGTACCGGGCCGGCGGGGACGGACGGGCGGCTTCCGCGCGCGGGGTGGGGGTGGGGCCGGCGCCCCCCGAGGCGCCGGCGGGGCGAGGGGAGCCTTACCGGAGCGGAGCGGCGCGGCGCGGCCCCGGGCCTCACGGGCTCGGCGGGGCGGGCGGCCTCGGGGCAGCCATCTTGGCTTAGACTATGGCGTCGGCGGGGGCTCCTCCGGGGCTCGGGCCCGGCCACCGGGTGCGCCGTCCCCCTGATGACAGCCGTGGCCGCGACCGGCCCGGGAACCTGTCGCGTTCGGAAGCGTCTGCTCACCGGGGCTGCGGCTCTCGGATGAGTGAAATTTCCTCTCGGTCGCCTCCGCCGGTGCCTGCCGCGCCGCGCACCGGAGCCGGGACGCTTCCCGGGTTCCCGGCTCCTTCCTGAATGACCTGCTGTCTTTCGGAAGATGGATTGTTGAAATTTTAGGATGGTTAAGGTTTGTTTTTATTATCCCTACCCTGGGCAAGTTTAGGCTTAGAAGAAAACGTACATTTAAATAGTGTTGCACCTGTTTGTTTATACTGATACATTTAGTTTGCAAGCATCATTTGGGGTGTGTGTGTGTGTGTGTGTGTGTGTGTGTGTGTGTGTGTGTGTATGCGCTTACCTTGGGTGAATTTAGGAAGATGTGTAAGAGGAAAGATTGGGGCTAATGTAGAAAGGGTGTTCTCAAATAAATAAGAATTTCTTCAGTTTGGTTTTGAACAAGAAATTTGTCTTTGGCTCCACAAAGTGGATGAAACTAGAGTTTTTTTTTTTATTAAATAAAGTACTTTACATGACACCTTTAGTTGGTTCATTGCATTAAAATTGTGATTTTTTAAAATACTTTTGAGTTTAAAAATAGAGATTTAAAACTGGTCAAAATGGCCTTTGGTTTCTCTTATTTTGTGTACCTACTGCTTTAAGATGTTTTAAAAGGGATATGTAGCATTCTTTTGACATACAAGTTTCTTGAGTACTCTGATATAAACTTAATTTTCATTCTAATGAAGATTAGGCATTTACTTAAAAAGAATTGCTTGGAGGCTTGGGCTTGCTGGATAAAGCACCACCAGTTCCTGCTAGAGTTTTTGACCTTTGTACTATTGGTTATGATGCTTTCCAAATCAGCATTTGCGTTTGTCACATGCTTCATTAATGTGAGTAGCTGAGAAAGCATCTTGTGTCCAAAATTGTAAATCTTTACATCTTTGAAATTTGTGTTCTTTCCTCTCTTTCCATCTCTTCTGGTTTTAGCAGCAACTGAAAAACACTACTAGCTAGTACTAGTAGCTAATCTTCTGTGATAGGTAGCTCTGATGCTGTTTCTGTTTTCTTTTTTTTAAAAAGAAGTGTTGATACAGTGTTTCTACTCACTGTCTTCCCCCCCAGGCATTTTCATTATTTTTAATGATTCATTTGGATTAAAATGTTCATAATTGTGTTTTTATAAGTTTTTGTGTGTCTTGTGTATTTCTTTAAAATGTTAAAATATTAGATTAATTAGTTAATAGAGTTTCAGGTTTGTTTCTAGATTATAGAATGTGCTTTAAGTGCTGTCCCTGTTTTTTTTGAGACAAGATCTCACTACGAAGCTCTGGTTGCATGAAACATGTATGCCAGGTTGACCTAGAACTCAATCCTCCTGCCTCTGCCTCCTAAATAAATGCTGGGATTGCAAGTGCACACCCATGTTCTGGGTTTAGTGCCATGGGTCTTCAGTAAGCTTTTTTTTGTAAAGTGCATATTTAAAGTTTTGTATGTTGAAAGCATGTGCAAAGATGTATATTGTGGTTTTACTAAACTATAAACTTATTTCTGTTACCTTTCTGAAAAATACATTTTCATGCCATTTTATATACAGTCCTGGGTGTTGTGATCATTTACACACACTACACACGATTGTAAGGATAAATATTTTCTTTCTTTCTTTCTTTATTTATTTTAATTTATGGTCCATAATGAGTTACAACATTTAGTGGGCAATATTTTCTTTATTTGCAAGAGAGAGACTGAATGAATGAAGCCTGTACCAGGGCTTGGCTGCACTGCAAACAAGTTCCACGTGCATGCTGCAGACCCTTGTGCCACTTTGTGTATCTGACTCTATGTGGGTACCAGGAATTTGAATTAGGCCCTGCAGGCTTTGCAAGCAAGTGCCTTGAATCACTGAGTCATGTCCCAGTCCCTACACATAGTTTTTTTTTTTTTTTTTTCACTACACATTGTTTTAGGTTTTTCGAGGTAGGGTCTCACTCTAGCCCAGGCTGACCTGGAATTCACTATGTAGTGAGAATGGGTGGTCTTGAACTCTCGGCAATCCTCCTACCTCTGTCTCCCGAGTGCTGGGATTAAAGGCGTGCGCCACCACGACTGGCGCTACACATAGTTTTTAAGACAGTATCTTATTAAGTTATTTATTAGGCTGGACTTGGATTCCTGGGTTCAAGTGACCCCGCTGCCTCAAACTTCCCATATAGTTGAGACTTAAGGGTCTGTGTTTTCCTTTTTTTTTTTTTTTTTTTTGCAGTGCCAGGAATTAACCAGGACCTTACAGTAGTGATAAGTATGCTACTATTGAGCTATAAATAAATATCTCCCAGCTTTATGTATATTAAAAAATGTTCACTATTGAAACTTACAGATGATAAATTTTGATTATATTAATACCTGCTAATGTAAAACTTTAATATGGAATTGTATTTTTCCTAACTTTGGAAAAAATAACTAAAGTGGACTTTTGTAGTATGATCTGTTCTCTGTAAAGAATTTCGGTAAAGGACTATCTTAGAAACTTGGAACTAAACCAACAGATCCTTATTTCTGTAATTTTTTTTTTTTTTTTAACCTTGCTCTTAGGAAGACTGCAGGAAAGTGATAGGGTGGGCAGTCTGAATCAGTTGTGGAGTTTTAAAAATATGCAGGCCTCTGCTTTTTCCTTCAGAGATTTGAATTGATTTGGTCTAGGAGTTGAAAAAAAAGTTTGTGGATTTGGGCAATTTGTGTAGTATAAAAACTATAACTGGGCTGGAGAGTTGGCTCAGCGGTTAAGGCACTTGCCTTCAGTGCCTAAGGCCCTGGGTTCAGTTCCCCAGGACCCACATAAGCCAGACCCACAAGGTGGTGGCCCTGGTGCGCTCGACCTCTCTCTCTCTCTCTCTCTCTCTCTCTCTCTCTCTCTCTCTATCGCTCGCTCTCTCATCTCTGCTTGAAAATGAATAAATAAAATATTTAAAAAACAAAATAAACAAATAAAAACTAATAACTTATCACCATATCAGCACTATAACCTTAGGAGGTATAATTCCTGTTTACAGATGAAACATATTTATATAGGCTAAATTATTACCCTAAGGTCTTCTGGTTGTTATAAAGTATTATGACCAATCTTGAGATTGGAAACCACTGTGTGATTCCAGAGACCAGTCTGTGGCACTCTTGGACCACTGTGTTGTCTATGCACGCATGCCTTTTTCTTCTTCTAGCAAGCTGTATCCCCAGTCTTACCTTGTGCTTCGATCCACCCTCCCACCCCTGTACTAGGAACTGAATTCACGGCCTTGTGCGTGCTAGCTGCATTTCTGCCCTTTGGCAACCTTTTTTTTTTTTCTTTCTTTTATTTGGAGGCAGGGTGTCACTTTAGCCCAGGCTGACCCGAAACACTCTCTATAGTTCCATGTCAGCTTTAGGCTCACAGTGATCCTCCTACCTCTGCCTACCCAGTCAGTGCTGGGTCTAACAGTATGCACCTCCACAGCCTACTTTAGACTTTATTTTGACTTTCCAGGTTCACTTCAGGGCCACTGGGATTTCTGTCCTGTTAGCTTTTTTAGGGAAATAGCCTACTTGAGAGAACTGAAAGAACCAAAGCTGAATAATTTCTTTTTTTTTTTTTTTCCTTTTGAAGCAGGGTCTCTCACCCTAGCCCAGGTTGGCCTCGAACTTGAGGTGATCCTCATATCTTAGCTTGAGGCACCACAATGCCTGGCCCCTTTGGCAGTTTTTAGAGAAATAGAATCGGATTTGTAATTCTGTGTCTAACATTATGTGGCATACCTCCACCTGAATATATTTCCGTAAAGTTTTATTGAACTCCTGTGAAGTGGTAGGCCTAATTTATACATATTGCAAAGACGTCCTTATATTTTCCTCTATACTTGATAAATAGTAAATACACTTCTATTGTATATAAAATGCCTGTTTGCCACCAAGCAGATATGGTGTAATATGTGAATAAAAATATAGCAAATACATAAAAAATTGTAGACCAGGCTATTTTCTAAAAGTGATTCTTCAACAAATATAAAAATTGTAATTTAGAGCCAGGTGTGGAGGCACATGCCTGCAATCCCACACTCAGGAAGTGGCAGCCAGAGGATCAAGAAGGAGCTCAAGGCCATCAGCAGCTACATAACTGAGTTGGAGGTCAGCCTGGGTTACATGAGACCCTGCCTCGATAAGCAACTCAAAAACTTTTTTTTGTTTTTGTTTCTTTGAGGTAGGGTCTCACTCTAGCCCAGGCTGACCTGGAATTCACTATGTAGTCTCAGGGTGGCCTTGAACTCATGGTGATCCACCTACCTCTGCCTCCCAAGTACTGGGATTAAAGGCGGGTGCCACCACGCCCGGCTTCAAAAACATTTTTTATGTTCACATCCTGTAGCAAATAGATGGGTCATAACAGATGTTGCTGCCCAGAAATCCTTAGTAGGAGATTTTTAAAAATATATTTTATTTGTTTATTAGCAAGGAGAAAGAGAGGGGGGAGGGCATGCCTGGGCCGTTAGCCACTTTTGCGCATGCATCTGGCTTATGTGGGTCCTGGGGAATTGAACCTGGGTCCTTAGGCCCTGGAGGCATGCTCCTTAACAGCTGAGCCACCTCTCCAGCCCATTAGGAGATATTTTACTTAGATATAATTATGAACTTTTTTTTTCTTCTTTTGGTTTTTTGAGGTAGGGTCTCTTTCTAGCCCAGGCTGACCTGGGATTCACTATGTAGTTTCAGGCTGACTTTGAACTCACTGCAATCCTCCTCTCCTACCTCTGCCACCGAGTGCTGGGACTAAGGGCATGTGCAGACACTCCTGGCTCTGGACATTTCTCACAGAATCCTACCTCTGCCTCCCGCGTGCTGGGATTAAAGGCATCCGCCATCACGCCTGGCTAGGATGATTTTTTTTTAAGGTTCAGTCATGTAGCATACAATGCTTTATCTTTTTTTAGGCTTTAAATTTTTTAAGGCAAGGTCTTATGTAAGTAACTGAGAATGACCTTGAACCCTTGATCTTCCTGCCTCCACCTCTCAAGTACCTGTGTGCAACACCATACCAGCCTTCTTTTGTGTCTGGCTATATTGTTTACCCATGGTGGTCATGTAGATGGTTTGCTCTTAGTGGCTATTATAAGTAAGTACTATGAACTTTCATGTAAGTGTTTATGTGCATACATAGTTTCACTTCTCTTGGGCATATTCCTAGAGTTGAATTGCTAGATCATGTTTAATATTTTGAGATACTGCCAAATTGTTTTCCAAAGTGACTGCCATTTTACCTTCCAACCAGTAAAAGGAGGTTCGTTGGCTACCTTGCTTTTTCAACTTTGACTTACGTTTTATTAAAAGTTGATTTTTTTGGTTTTTCGAGGTAGGGTCTCTCTCTAGCCCAGGCTGACCTGGGCAAAAGTTGACTTTTTTAAGCTGGACATGGTGGTGCATGCCTTTAATCCCAGCACTCAGGAGGCAGAGGGAGGAGGATCACAATGAGTTCAAGGCCACCCCGAGACTACATAGTGACTTTCAGGTCAGCCTGGGCTAGAGTGAGACCCTACCTCGAAAAACAAACAAAAAACAAAAAAAAGTTGACTTTTTTTTTTGGGGGGGGGGAAGTACCTTTCTTGTAAATTTATTAAAGCTTACAATTCTAATGTGTGTGTCTCTCTCTTTTATTTATTTGAGGTAGGGTGCCTGGAACTCTGGAGTCTCAGGCAGGCTTCAGACTCCTACCTCTGCCACCTGAGTGAGTACTGGGATTAAAGGCATATGCCAGCCGGGCATGGTGGTGCACGCCTTTAATCCTAGCACTCAGGAGGTAGAGGTAGGATTGCCATGAGTTCAAGGCCACCCTGAGACTACATAGTGAATTCCAGGTCAGTCTGGGCTAGAGCGAGACCCTACCTCGGGGAAAAAAAAAAAAAGGCATATGCCACCTTACCTAGCAGATGTGTGTCTCTTTTGGAGGCAAACACTTTACCTTAAAGCCTTTTTTGTTTTTTTGAGGTAGGGTCTTGCTCTAGACCAGGCTGACCTGGAATTCAATGATGTAATCTCAGGCTGGCCGTGAACTCACAGCAATACTCCTTCTCTGATTTAATGGCATGCACCATCATGCCCAGCTCTTTTTTTTTAACTTGCGCGTGCGCGTGCGCGCGCGCGCGCGCGCACACACACACACACACACACACACACACACACACACACAGAGAGAGAGAGAGAGAGAGAGAGAGAGAGAGAGAGAGAGAGAGAGAGAGAGAGAGAGAGAATGGGCACACCAGGGTCTCTAGCCACTGCATATACTCCATATACACGTGCCAACTTGTGTGTCTGGATTTATGTGGGTACTGGGGAATCGAGTCTGTGCCATCAGGCTTTGCAGGCAAACACCTCTGAGCCATCTCTCCAGTCTTTTTTCTTTCTTTCTTTTTTTTTTTTAAGGTAGGGTCTCATGTTGGCCAGGCTGACCTCAAACTCATAGGTAGATGAGGCTGGCCTTGACTCTTCTGCTTCCACCTCCTGAGTGTTGGTATTACAGGAGGAGTTACTGTGCCTGGTTTTATGTGTCCACCTTTAAAATGCTCTTTAAAGGCTTAATTTGAGACATGATTAATTTGCTTGTAACCTTGCCTTTTTCTGCCTAAGTGATGCAATCAGAGACAACAGTTAAGTTGATTTAGGGGGTATTTGTATGCTATGTCGTTTATAAGAATGAGACCTTTTGTGGGCTGGAGAGATGGCTTAGTGGTTAAGGCACTTGCCTCCAGTGCCTAAGGCCCCAAGTTCAATTCCCCAGGACCCACATAAGCCAGACCCACAAGGTGGTGGCCCTGGTGCTCTCTTTCTCTCTGTATCTTTCTGCTTAATAAAGAAAAAACTAAAAAAAAAAAAAAAGAATGAGACCTTTTGTGACCCATAAGCCTATTCAGTCATCGTAGTCATTTAGGAAATTTCTGGTCACTGTGATTCAGTAGTCTCAGAATGTGAGTGTGTGTGAGGGGGTGTGAACAGGCTCTCTAGCACAGACTAATTTGGAACTCGGCCTCTGGAGGTAACTAACAGGTGTGAGCCACTGTGTCATGTAGAGTTTGTATTTTTAAATTTCATTTATTGATTTATTTATTTGGGAATGAAAGAATGAGAATGAATGGGCAAGTTAGGGTCTCTGCTACTGCAAAAGAACTCTAGACACACACATGTTCCACCTTGTGCATGTGGCTTTATGTGGGTATTGGGGAATTGAACTCAGTCCTTCTGCTTTGTTGGCAAACACCTTAACCACTAAGCCATCTCTTCAGCCCTATCTTAGCTATTTTAAGGGTAACTTTTGGTGCTATTTAGCATAATCCTATAATTTTACAGCTTTCACCCTATGTCTTCAGAATTCTATCTTGCAAAACTGAAACTACACTTTGTTTTACCCTTACCCCTAGTTCCTGGCACCATCAGTCTACTATTAGTCTTATTATTATTATTTTTTTTTGGAGGTAGAGTTTCACCCTGGCCCAGGCTGACCTGGAATTCACTATGCAGTCCTACCCTTTTTTTAGCCAGAGACTTTTTTTAAATTTTTATTTTTGGCTTTTTTAGATATAATTTGCATATCATACGATATACCTACTTAAAACTACACTTAATTGGATTTAATATATTCTCAAAAGTTGGGCAACAATGAACACATTAAATTTCATAACACTTCCATCAACCCACAGAGAAACTTTGTCTGACCTTTTCATTTGCTTAAAGATCTATAAAACAAATGAAAATAAAGAGGACTGAAATGGTGTAAAGCCCAAATAAGATACTGTGTGGGCCTTTATACAACATTTTTACTAATTCCCTTCCACTAGAAAGCTACCTCTTTTCCCAATGGAAAAGTTTTATTGTTTGTACTGCCTCTTTGTGCTAGGGGGCTCCCTGTTCTTCTCACCATCATTGATGGGGGTTCTCATTGGTACCTGTACAACTTCATTTTAAAGCCTGCATTCCTACATCACCCTGTCACCAGTGGGTGCAAGTTTGGTTACTTCTAACTGAGGCACTGTTTTTAGCAGGTAGGGATTTTCTTAGGGAATACTCTTAGAGCATCTATGAAAGAATGGTAAAGAAGCCAAGAGGTAAATTGGGCTGCAATACAGTATGGACAAAAAGCTTAGTTGATTCCATTTGAGAACTTGGCAGTTGGCATAGCCATCAGAGTGCATCCTCAGAAGGCAGCTCAGTAGAGCTGAGGCAATTCCTGAAGAGAACTGACAGCTGAAGGCTGTTTTCCAGTAGTACTCCTAGCAGCTGGAAAATAAATAATTACAGAGGGGAATTATTATCATGTCCACTGAGCTATACCCTGTCTTTCACTTCTTATTTTAAAACAAAGTGTCATGAAGTTGTCCAGACTGGTCCTGTCACTCTAGCCCATGAAGGCTTTGAACTTGATATTCTCTTGCCTCAGCCTCTCTAGTAGCAGAGATTATACCCTTGCCTTTTTTTTGGGCTGGTTTTTTGTTTTTGTGAGTCTGACCAAGTAGCAGCTGGCGTTCTGGATTAATAGGCATGCACTGCACCCTTATGCCTTGTTTCTCTCCCTCCCTCCCTCCCTCCCTCTCTCCTTTCCTCCCTCCCGTCTGTCCGTCCTTCCGTCCTTCCTTCCTTGTTGTTTTTAGTTTTTTTGAGGTAGGGTCTCACTAGGTAGGGTCTAGCCCAGGCTGACCTGAAATTCACTGTCTAGTCTCAGGTGATCCTCCCAGTGCTGGGATTAAAGCATGCACCACCACACCTAGCCTGTTTTCTTTTCTTTTTTTTTTTAAGCTTTTTTCCCCCCTGTTTTAGAAGGAATCCTTTTCTCATGAGAAAGCTAGAGAATATAATTCACTCAAATTCTATACATTTTTAAAAATACTGTATTTAGAAATATTTTTATTTATTTGAAAGAGAATATGAGAGAGAAAACAGGCACACCAGGGCCTTTTGCCACTGCAAAAAAAAAACAAAAAAAAAAAAAAAACAAAACTCCAGGTATATACACCACTTTGTTCATCTGGCTTTATTTGTGTAGTGGGGAATAGAACCCAGGCCATCAGACTTTGCAAGCAAGTGCCTTTAGCCCCTGAGCCATCTCTCTAGCCCACATCCTTCCACATTCCTTCTGCAAATCAGTTCCAAAATAGCAAAGTCACAGAGTCAGGATTCTGGTAGCAGTGGTACCACTCCCAGTTACCAATTTAACTGTTGCAGTCAGCTTTCTTGTTGCTGGCAGAAAGATCTTGACCAAAAGACAACTTGTGGAGAAAAGGGTTTATTTTGACTTGCAGACTTGAAGGGAACTTCCATGATGGCAGAGAAAATGATGGCATGAGCAGAGGATGGACATCACCTCCTGGACAACATCAGGTGGACAACAGCAGCAGGAAAGTGTGTCTAACACTGGCAAGGGGAAGCTGGCTAGAACACCCATAAGCCCGCCTCCAACATCACGGCTCTAACAAGGTTCCAGTACCCAAACTGCTGTCAGCTGGGAATCAAGTATTTCAAAACACTTCAGGGTTGGGGGACAGAAGGCGGACAACTGAATCAAAACACCACAATGTGTAAATGAGTTAATCCGTTTTATGGGAAATGTCAGACTCCTAATCCTAAAATCATAATTGTAGGGATTGAAATTTATAGTTTGCAGATCTATAAGACATTTAAATTTAACAACTGAGGAAACTGAAACAAGGCAGAGGACAGATAATAAGGCCTTGTTAGTAACAAAGTAGTATGATGTGTCTCTCTCCAAATATTCAGGTAGTATTGTTATCAATACCTTATTTCTTAAAATTTTGTTTTGTTTTTGTGTTTTGAGGTAGGGTCTCACTCTAGTCCAATTTGACATGGAGCCAGGTGTGGTGGCGCACACCTTTAATCCCAGCACTCCGGGAAGCAGAGGTAAGAGGATGGCCATGAGTTCAAGGCCACCCTGAGACTACATAGTGAATTCCAGGTCAGCCTGGGCTAGAGCGAGACCCTACCTCGAAAAAACAAAAACAATTTGACCTGGGATTCACTATGTAGTCTCTAAGAAAAGAGTATTAGATACTGAAGAAGAGTTTATTTTTTTTAATGGCCTTTGGAATCATCTTATTCCTGGGAGCAGCAATATTAAGCAGCATGGAAATACTTCAACAGCAATAATAATAGCTTCTGGAGTTATGTCATTTTGGACAGATGAATCTGATTTATTTTTAACCTTCCTGGAAGATGATTCCACAGTTAGCTTCAGAAACTTCTTTTTTAATTTTTTTTGTGCTTTTTTTTGAGTTTTTTTTTTAAATGGAAACTTATAATGAGTTATCAGGCAATGGAAACTCATCACTATATGCTGGCAACATCATACAATGAAAAAGATTTTCAATGAGGGCTAAAATATCAATATTCTAGCTTCATTGGTAGATTATCTTAAATATGTTTTAGGTCATCTGTATCAACTGTCACTTGATGGGTTAGAACTTGAATTTATGTTTTTTCATGGTGGTGGTGTGTAATTCTGTTTTGATTGAGGACTAATAGTAAAGAACAGAAGTAGTATTAGAATACTTTTAGAAAATATTTTATTTATGAGAGAGGGAGGGAGGGAGGGAGGGAGAGAGAGAGAGAGAGAGAGAGAGAGAGAGAGCGAGCGCGAGCGCGAGAGCGAGCGCGAGCGCGAGCGCGAGCGCGAATGGGCACTCCAAGGCCTCCAGCCGCTGCAAATAAACTCCAGACAAATGCACCCTCTTGTGCATCTGGCTTTATATGGGCACTGGGGAATCGAACTCTGGTCCATGTGCATTCCAGGCAATGCCTTAACTGCTGAGCTATCTCTTCAGCCCAAGATACTTTTTGAACAAAAAAAATTTTTTTTTGGTTTTTTGAGGTAGGGTCTCGCTCTAGTCCAGGCTGACCTGGAATTCAATATATAGTCTCAGGGTGGCCTTGAACTCACGGCGATCCTCCTACCTCTGCCTCCCGAGTGCTGGGATTGAAGGCGTGCGCCACCACGCCTGGCGCTTTATTTGATTTTGTATTGCTTGATGACTCATTCTTAGTAAGTTTTGTGTTATTAGGAACTTGTCCATTTCATTTAGGTGGTTTACTTCCTTGGTGTGTACTGTGTTCATAATTGCCTTCAGAATTGTATAGTGCTACAGAAACGTTATGTTAAAACTTTCATTTCTAATTTTAGTATCTTGAATCCTCTCTCCTTTTCTCCTCTTAGTCTAGGTATAGATTTGTCAATTTTGTTGGTCTTCTTGAAGAACTGACTTTTAAAATATTATTTATTTACAAGAAGAGAGAGATGATACAGAGACTGGGTACCTCAGGGCCTTCAGCCAATGCAAACAGACTCCATGTGTCACTTTGTGCATCTGACTTTATGTGGGTATTGGGGAATGGAACCAGGGTCCTTAGGCTTAGCAGGCAAGCACCTTAACCACTAAGCCATCTCTTTAGCCCAAAACCCGACTTTTAGTAGGGTGTTATGGTGCATGCACTTAATCCCAGCACTGGGGGGGGGGCAGAGGTAGAAGGTTGCTGTGAGTTCAAGGCTAGCCTGGGACTACAGAGTGAGTACCAGGTCAGCCTGGGCTAGAGTTTGTAAGGTGTTTTTTTTTTGTTTGTTTGTTTGTTTTTGGCTTGTGTGCATATGTGATGTCTGTGGTAGGGTGCATCTTCTAGCATTGACCAGAGTAGAACAGAACTGAGAAACATCAGTTTTTCTGATTTTGTGTGTGTGTGTGTGTGTGTGTGTGTGTGTGTGTTGACAACTTGGAAATGTCTGTGTTTCACCTTCTTTGAGACAGGATCTCTTGCTGCTGTAGCAAACAAACTGGCAGCTGTGGCTCCGCCTGTCACTGTCTCCCATTATTGTAGGTGCTTTATGTGAGTGCTGGGGAATTGATCCCAGGCCTGCAGGCTTTGCAAGCAAGCATCTTTTTCTGCTGCAGCATCTCTCCAGCTTAAAAAATTTTTTTAAAAATATATTTGCAAGCAGAGTAGGGAGAGAG
>PVHP010040208.1:0-15970 GCA_004024765.1 Zapus hudsonius | reverse complement strand
TGAACCCAGGGCCTTAGGCACTAGAGGCAAGTGCCTTAACCGCTGAGCCATCTCTCCAGCCCTCACTCCACATTCTTACCAACACTTGACATTCCAGGACCTCTGGAGATGTGTCTGGTGCCACATCACAATCAGAACAGTGAGGCGGAAGAAATGGCTCAATGGTAAAGGTACTTACCTACAAAACCCAATGACCCAAGTTCAGTTCCCTAGTACCCGTGTAAAGCCAGATGCACAAAGTAGCACATGCATCTGGAGGTCATCTGAAGTGGCCAGAGGCCCTGGGGCACTCATTCTCTCTCTGTCTCTCTCTCTGTTTGTCTGTCTCTCTAATTATTAATTATTAAATTATTAATTTAAATTATTGTTTTACGTAATTATTAAATTTTATTTATTAATTTTAATTAATATTAATTTTAAATTATTAATTATTTATTTTAATTATTAATTTTTTAAAAGGAACAGTTACAAAACATGGTGGCACACACCTTTAATCCCAGCACCTGGAAGACAGAAGTAGGAGGATCTCTGTGAGTTCGAGACCAGAGTGAGTTCCAGGTCATCCTGGGCTAGAGTGAGACCTTACCTTGAAAAAAATAATAATAATTTTTAAAAATACATGTAAATAAATAAATAATTAATTAGAGCCCGGTGTGGTGGTGCACACAGAATCCCAGCACTCGGGAGGCAAAGGTAGGAGGATTGCCATGAGTTTGAGGCCACGCTGAAACTATATAATGAATTAAAAAGGTCAGCCTGTGCTAGAGCAAAAACCAAAAATAAATAAATAAATAAAGAGTCAGGTGTGAGGATTAGGTTTTGTTGTCAAAAAAAATGGAGCCTGTATCTGAACATGCAAAAATAGAAAGAAAAATAAAGGGTAAGAAAAAGAAGGACCTAGGGACAGGGAGGGAGTCGAGGTGGCTTACAGCAACGTAAGATGTGCCCATTTTAGCCAAGCATAAAAAGGAAGTGTCGAGGATTTTAGCGAAAGATGATAAACAGGTATAAGATTGAAGTCTGCCAGGTGTGCTGGAAGGACCTTTAATCCCGGCACTCTGGAGGTTTTGGCAGCAGGGGTTCAAGGCCATCCTGTGCTACATGTGAACCTGTCACATATAAAGCGCGGGGTGGGGGAAGTTAGGGGCAGTAACTCAGTACTTGCCTTGCAAACATGAAGCTCTCAGCTTGATCCCAAGCATCTTTCTATTTTTGCGTGTGTGTGTGTGGGGGGGGTACATGGATAGAGGCTCCATTTGAGGGTGTGGGAGGCCAAAGGAGAATGTGGAGTGTCTTCTTGTCACTCATCTGTGTATTTTTCCTGGAAACGGGGTCTCTCCCTCAACCTGGAACTGCTGTCTATTAGGAAATCCCAGTGATTCTCTAACCCCTGCCTCCTCCTCCCCTCTTCCCCTCCTCCCCTCCATGGGGTTACAGACCTGTGTGGCTACACCACTTTTCCCCATGGGGTTTTTATATGGGATCTGGGGAGTTGAACTTGGTGATCTCCAGCCCAAGATGTCTGCATGCTTACCAGTGGTGTGTGTGTGAGGTATATGCATGTGTATGCACCCTCTTGCCCCCATGTGATCTTGTGTATGGTGGTCAGAGCAGAATGGTGAGTGTCCTGATCCATTGCTCTTCTGCGGGCCTGCTCTTATTTGCGCCAGAGTTTCTTACTGATTCTAGAACTTGCTGTTTTTTCTCCAACTCTGGCGATTCCCTGGTCTCTGCTCCCATGAGGCTGTAGATGCCGATGGCTGTTTATGGGAGGTCTAGAGCCTCGAACTCAGGCACTGTCAGGCTCCTTCAGGCTCTCATGCAGGAAGTGCACTTAACCTATGAACTCTCTCTCCAGCCACCTAATTTATTTACAAATATCACTTTTTTTGTTTTTTGAGGTATGGCCTCACTCTAGCCCAGGCTGACCTGGAATTCACTACGTATTCTCAGGCTGGCTTCAAACTCACGGTGATCCTCTTACCTCTATCTCCCGAGTGCTGGGATTAAAGGTGTGTGCCACCATGCCCGGCCATATATCACTTTTGGTCTGCCAGTGCTGGCGCTGAACCCAGGAACTCCCACGCTGACCACAACCTCGATCACTGATACCCTGATTTCTTGCTCATTCCTGCCCTGACCCTGTTCCCATCGTGAACCACATAATGATGCTTTAACCAAGGTGGCCTTCAGGTGAGACAATAGTCCCATGGGATCCTGATGGTTAAATTTATTTGTCAACTTGATCTATATAATAATCCATAGTAATCTTGGACGGGTCTCTGAGCCTGCCTGCAGGAAGGATTGACAAAATCCTTTTGGGATTTTGGAGAAGGGAGGAGTTCCCTTCTCCAGAGTGAGCCCTTCCCCCCAGTGCATGGGCCTTCCAGAAGGAGACTAAATATAAGGAAGCTTGAGGAGAAGGGAAGCTGCTCCCCCCCATCCTTCCTGGACATCCGAACCCAGTTTCCTGGGCCTCACATTGTGGACTGAAGAGCAGCCGCTCCCCAGGCAGCCATCAGACTTTTTGGGCTGGATTGGGACTGCTGAGGCCTCCAGTTACGTGGACTGAACAGCTACTGGTTTCCTCACCTGTGGGCCTGCAGATGCTATTATTGGACTGTCATAAGCTACCCCAGTTAATTCCCTTTTACTATATAATCCATTCTATCAACTCTGTTTCCTCTAGAGACCCCTGACTAATACAGGATTCTATGTCTTCTCATTGTTGTAGGGGTTTTAATGTGTCTTTGTACAAAGATGACACCACCTAATAACATTCCTTGGAACATGTCTCTGTCACTGATTGATACAGAGCTGCAGTTTACCTGCAGTCTCTGAAGCCCCGGAAATGTTGGTCTGCTGGAATATTCCTCATCTTTCTTCCTATCCAGACCTGGAATTCAATGAAACACATAGTAGGTGCTCAGGAAAATCCTACAGATACCTCTGCAGCCTGTCAGCATTCTTGGCGCCCACGTGCTATATCTATAGGTGGGCCGGTTCATGCATGAAATAGGGCCAACACTATTGCAGAGATTAAATGAACCAGCGCTGGCAGAGCATGAAGCAGAGACCCCACGACATTTCAAAAAATATTTATTTATTTGAGAGAGAAAGAGAGTGAGATGGACCCCCAGGCCCTCCTGCTGCTGCTGCAAACTCCAGACACATGCTCCACGTTGTGTGTCTGGCTCTCCATGGGAACCCGGGAATCAAACCCGGGCACTCAGGCTTTGCAATGAAGCAATCGCGTGCCTCTAACCGCTAAGCCATCTCTCCAGCCCCCCACGACATCTTTATGACATGTGACAGAGGCCTAGCAAGGGGCTTCCACAAGGAACCATGTCTGGCCTAACGCAATGCATCACCGTCGCCATCCTAGCAGCTTGCCCGCCCATCTGGAAGATATTTTAATGGAATCTCTATGATTATTATTATTATTATTATTATTATTAGTTTTCCACGTCCTTTCCTTGCTCCCGGCCGAGCTGTGCAGGGGCGCCCCCAGGGCCTTCACCCACCCAGATTGGGCGCAGAGGCCATTCTGGACCACAGGTTCCCATCGCTACAGGCCCGGATGGCCTGCGGTTTCCATGGAAACTCATCAGCCAAAGAAGGCGTGACGATCCCGAGTCTTGACAGGAATTTCCGCCTATTGGCTTAAAGTTTTCTGGCCGAGGAGCTCAGACTAGGCTTCTGATTGGTTCATCCGAAGGTGGGGGAGGGTGTTTCCATGTCCGCCAATCAAAAGCTGAGACGGCTTTGATGGACAGGAGTAACGGGAAACGGCCCGGAGTCGGGGCTCTCACCCAATCAGCGGGCGGCTGTGCGGAGTAAGACCCAATAAGAAGACGGCGGGGGTGGGGCGAAGGGGCCGGTTGCTCCGGAAGTGGAGGGAGGGGGTGAAAATGGCGCCCAGCTCGAAATCGGAGCGGAACAGCGGGGCTGGGAACGGCGGCGGCGGCGGCGGGGGCCCCGGGGGAGCCGCGGGGAAGCGGGCGGCGGGGCGGCGGCGGGAGCACGTCCTCAAGCAGTTGGAGCGGGTCAAGGTGAGGCCCGCGCGGGCGGGAGCGCGCCGGGGAGGGGACGCGGGCGGGGGGCGGGGCGGGGCGGGGCCCGAGGCCGGCGGCGGGGACCGCGGCATCCCGTCGGCGGCGGCGGGCCCGGCTTCCGCCATTGAATGGGGAGCGGGGACAGGCTGGGTCTCTGGGGTTGGCGGAGGGCAGGCCTGTCTCGGTGGACAGCCCGGGCACTCCCTGGGCCCCGCACGCCGGGCTGAGATGCGCTCCAGAGCGCGGGGTCAGTGTCGTGGGGCTGGGGGCGAGCACGGGCGCTCCCCACCTGGGCCGACGGTCACGTGGGCAGCAGGCGTGAAGGAGATCCCTCCAAGTGGACAGCTTGTGTTTGTCCCTCCGATCTTGGCTTGGTGACATTTGGCAGTGATGAGAAAGGGCCGGTGGGTTTGGGACAGGTGAGGTTGTGGCCCCGACATCCCAGCTTAGAGCCTCTTTCAGGAAGACAGCGAGGTGTCCCAGTGAAGGCCGGGGTGACTGGGGGCCCCTCCTCAGGGAGGTACTGCTGGGCTTGGGCAGGAGGGATCTGATCCCCAGGACGGGGAGCTCCAAGTGGCTGCGCCTGTGGGGACTGTCAGCTCCTGCCTCGGGTAGGGGTCCTGGTGGCCTCAGGACTGCAGGTGCCTCTGCCAGACAGGACCTAAGGACCCCGGCTGTCCCCTCTCCAGATCAGTGGGCAGCTTTCCCCTCGCCTCTTCCGGAAGCTCCCACCCAGGGTCTGCGTGTCCCTCAAGAACATCGTAGATGAGGATTTTCTCTATGCAGGGTGAGGCTGGGCTGGGCTGGGCTGGGTGCTTGTGGGGCCGGTCACGGGCTCCTCCTCATCCAGCTCTTCTGCCCCTCTGCCCATAGGCACATCTTCCTGGGCTTTTCCAAGTGTGGCCGCTATGTGCTGTCTTACACCAGCAGCAGCGGAGATGATGACTTCTCCTTCTACATCTACCACCTCTACTGGTGGGAATTCAACGTGCACAGCAAGCTCAAGCTGGTAGGGCTGGCCCTTCACCTGGTGGCAGGACCCCAGAAGGTTCCCGTACCCTTTTGGTGAAGTTGAACAGTTTTGTGGTTGAAAATGGGTGGCTCATGGTCATTTCGTTTGGCTTAAGTGGCATCTGGAACCCATTTCACATCTTCAGCTGAGGTCAGGGTGCAGTTAGCTCTCAGGACTGCACAGGCTTCATCTTTGCCTCCTTACCTTTGCCTGGAAGTGGGTGTTGTTACCTCAGTTTCAATGTGACCTTAGAGCTTTGACTTGGTTTCATCACCTGGGGGAGCTGAGCTTCGAAGAAGTCTTAGGTCTAGGCATGTCCCTTCTGACTAGGTGGGGCTCCCATTCTGGCCCCAGTTATCCCTCTTCTGGACCCTGCACTCATCCTGAGCCTGCCGCCTAGGTCCGGCAGGTGCGGCTCTTCCAGGACGAGGAGATCTACAGTGACCTGTACCTGACCGTGTGTGAGTGGCCCAGTGATTCTTCCAAGGTCATCGTCTTTGGCTTCAAGTAAGACCTGGGGCTGGCTGGGAGGCTGCGGGTGGGGGAGGCTGCAGCTGTCCCCAGGCTGGGCAGGGGGCTGAGGGTGCACCACCTCCCAGCACACGCTCAGCCAACGGGATGCTTATGAACATGATGATGAGCGACGAGAATCACCGAGACATCTACATCAGCACTGTGGCGGGGCCACCACAGGGCCGTTGTGCTGCCTGTCTGGACGCCAGCCGGGTCCACCCAGGTGAGGCACTAGAGAGAGGTCTGCAGGAGCTAGTGGTCAGGCGGCTGTCTGGGACGGCTAGTGAGCTGCAGTGTGTGTGTTGCTGCAGGAGACCCAAGCGCACAGTGCCTGCGGCACGGCTTCATGCTGCACACCAAGTACCAGGTGGTGTACCCCTTCCCCACCTTCCAGCCCGCCTTCCAGCTCAAGAAAGACCAGGTGGTGCTGCTCAACACCAGCTACTCCCTGGTGGCCTGCGCTGTCTCTGTCCACTCAGCAGGTAGGCTGCTAAGAGGGTTGTAGCCAGGAATCATCTCCTCCTTCATGGAGCTCTAGAACTTTAAACAGGGCTGGGTTGTTCAGTGGCTGCTTTGTCCATTACGACTGCCTCCAATGTGACTTATGCAACCCAGGAGTTAGGATTAAAAAACAAAAAATTTTACCTGGCTGGAGAGATGGCTCAGTGGTTAAGACACTTGCCTGCAGAGCTAATGACCCTGGTTTGATTCCCCAGTACCCACGTAAAGCTATATGTACAAAGTGTGGCATGTGTCTGGGGTTCGTTTATTTGCAAGGAGGAAAGGAAGGAGAGAATGGGTGTTTCAGGGCCTCTTGCTATTGCAAACAACCTCCAGATGCATGCATCTGGCTTTATGTGTGTAACTGGGGAATCTAATCCAGGCCAAAGGCTTTGCAAATAAGCACCTTAACCGCTGAACCATCTCTTCAGTTTTGGAATTTTTGCTTCATTCAGCTTTGGCTATTTGTATGTATGTATGTATTCTTCCAAGGTAGAGTCTCACTCTAGCCCAGGATGACCTGGAACTCACATCAATCCTCCTACCTCTGCCTCTTAAGGGCTGGGGTTAAAGGTGTGCACCACCATGCCCGGCCTAGCTTTGACTATTCTGAATAGTCTGGTTAGTGGTGAAGTGCTGTACAGCATAGTGCTGTTGTTTTTAGAAAGATATTGGGGACAGTTCAGTGTAGAGCACTTGCCAGCCTGAGAGAGACCTGCATTCGGTGGGAATGAAGTGCAGTCAGTGCCTGTCACGCAAGGTCATGGATGCATTCTGCCAAGTGCGTGTTGGGCAGTTTGTCAGTATGGGAATTTTACAGAGCACGTCCATACTAACCTGCTATAGACCGTGACTGCCCAGTGTCACCATGCAGCGCACACAGGGTGTGCTGAGTGGACACTTAGCTACCTTACATCTTTGGTGTTAGATCTCACAGTGGGTGTCCTTTGATAGAGGGACATGTTGGGAAGTAGATGTTGGTGGCAGATGAAGGCCATCAAGCCCAAGTTCTGTGGCTTACCCATCCTCTGAGAAAGCCTTAGAGCATCTGTCAAAGGCTGAAGGAGGAGGTCCAGAGCCACATGCCACTGATAAGATCTTTTAATTTCGCTTACTCAAATAACATACCCATTAGCCAGGCATGGTAACACACGCCTTTAATCCCAGCTCTTAAGAGGCAGAGGATTGATGTGAGTTTGAGGCCAGCCTGAACTGACCTGTGCTGAGAGATCAGTTTGAACCACCTGTGAGGGTGTGTGCACACACACACACACCATGTACACACGGAGCATGTGTACAACACAAAAACACATGCAATTCAAACTTTTCCTTAGGGTGTTACAGGTGGAACTGAGGGTTAGTTCCAGGATAACCTGGGCTAAAGTGAGACCCTCCCTCAAACAACAGCAAAACCCATACCCACTGTGGCTGCCCCTGGGGCGAGGAAGGGAGGAGCCGGATCAAGTGCAGATGACAAGCTGAGGAGCAAGCACACCCTGAGTTTTCCTGGTCCTGCCCTGTGTCATTGTGGGAGAAATGCTGTGCCACCTATCAGCCACGGCCTCCAGAGGGGGAGGCCCAGGCAGGGAGCCCGTGCCAGCTCTCCCCCCAGCCAGAGGGGTGCCTGCTTGTTCAGCTTAGCCCCGCAGTTTACATCAAAGGCGCTTTTCACCGTTACAGACTCTAGCTAGCATTTGACGGGAGGCTTACGCAGGGTACAGTGCCTGCCGTGCTGCTCACTAGAACTCTGGCTTCTCATGTCTACCCCACATTCCCTCGGACAGGCTGACATGGCTGGAGGCCACAAACGTGGGTGGCCCACACTGGTCTTGCTTATCAGTCCTCTCTGGACACTGAGCTCCTTGTTCTTTCTGAGTAGCCCAAGTGTTAAGAGTGAGTTTGGGACAGGGATTGGCCAGCTAGGTTGGGTTAGCATTTGCCTAGAGTATGCAGGGCCCCGAGTTCCACCTCTACCACCATAAGAAAAAGTTTGAATTGCGTGTGCTTTTGTGTCGTACACATGCTCCGTGTGTACACACCCTGGCAGGTGGTTCTGGCTGGTGGGGGGAGGCTGGAGGCTTGCTGAACTGAGCCGCTGTGACCCCTCCTGCCTCCACTTGTCTCCTTGCAGGTGACAGCAGCTTCTGCCAAGTCCTGTATGACCATTCAGCTCCACCTCCAGCCCCACCCAGCCCCCCTGGGCCTTGGAGCCCAGAAGTACCCCCTGCCTTCCCCAGCCTCAGCCCCGAGGGGGCTCCAGCCCAGCCCTCTGGGACCCCTGAGCCCTCACCAGCCATCGCCAAAGCCAAGGAGTTTGTGGCAGACATCTTCCGTAGGGCCAAAGAGGCCAAGGGTGGCACCTCAGAGGAAGTGCGAATACCTCTGGTTCCTGGGCCTTCAGGCAGCCGCTGCCGCCAGCCCTTGGAGCCCCCAGCCCCAAGCGGTGAGGTGGCCCCCAGGGACAGTCCCTCCACAGCAGAAACAGCTGCTCCTGAGCCGGGCTACATCAACTACACCAAGTTGCACTATGTGCTAGAATCCAGGGAAGGGACTGAGCCTGAGGATGGTGAGAGGACTCCCTGGGGCCGAGTGGCTCCCCCTTCCCCCAGGGCCTTGGTTAACCTCAGCCCCCTTCTGCCTCCCCAGAGTTTGAGGATGACAAAATCTCCCTACCCTTCGTGGTGACTGACCTCCGTGGCCGCAACTTGCGGCCCATGCGTGAGCGGACAGCCATGCAGGTGAGTGTTGAAGAAGCAGGCTGCAGGAGGCCCGGGGATCTGTGGGGTGTTGGGTACCATCCACTCTGCCCTCTTGTCCACCTGTCTCCAGGGCCAATACCTGACTGTGGAGCAGCTTACGCTGGACTTTGAGTATGTCATCAACGAGGTCATCCGCCACGATGCCACCTGGGGCCACCAGTTCTGCTCTTTCAGTGACTATGACATAGTCATTCTGGAGGTGAGGCCCAGGGCACAGCAGGGGAGTGGGTGTCCCCACTGTGGAGGCCTCTTCCACAGCGGTCACTGCTTGCCCCAGGTCTGTCCAGAAACCAACCAGGTCCTCATTAACATTGGTCTGCTGCTCCTGGCCTTCCCTGCCCCAACCGAGGAGGGCCAGCTCCGGTGAGTTGCCTTGGCTCCCCAGAGGGGAGTCCACACACAGACCCTTCTGTGCTGAGTATGGGAGTGCCCAGGCCATCGCTGCTGAATGACAAGCCTGGCACAACTTTACAACCCCATCTTCCCATTTTCACTCCAGACCAAAGACCTATCACACCAGCCTCAAGGTGGCCTGGGACCTCAACACAGGCATCTTCGAGACAGTCAGTGTGGGTGATCTCACGGAGGTCAAAGGACAGACCAGGTGAGGTGGGGCCGGGTAGGGAAGGGCAGGAGTGGGCTAGCAGGGTCCCCCAGCTGCTCACCCCACCCCACCCCCAGTGGCAGCGTCTGGAGCTCCTACCGCAAGAGCTGTGTGGACATGGTCATGAAGTGGCTGGTGCCCGAGAGCAGTGGCCGCTATGTTAATAGGATGACCAATGAGTCGCTGCACAAAGGTAGGGACCTGCCAGTGGCCATGCTGGCGGGGTGCTTGCCTTCACCCTGGGTGACTGGGGCTTGCTGAATGGGCACACCTGCTGGACTGTGGAGTGAGTGTGGGGAACACAGCTCCAGGTCCCACGGCACCCTTCCTTAGCCAGGGTGTCCTGGTGGCGTGGGTGGACTCCGCAGGGAGCCTACTTTGGAAGCTTGTGAGCCAGGCCATGGAGCGTGGCTGCAGGGCTGGACAAAGCCTCTCACAACTGCTTCCCTACTGACCCTGGCAGGGTGCTCACTGAAGGTCCTGGCAGACAGCGAGCGATACACATGGATTGTGCTGTGAGGGCCTGGCTGCCCAGCACCCTGACTCCAACTACCTCCGCGGCCGAGTGTGGACCGCCTTCCTGGGCTGGCCCATCACTGGCCTGGACCGGGACTAGTGTTAGGTTACGGGAAGGGGTCTGGTGGGTAGCCGCTGTTGGCCCCTGAATCTTTTTTATTTATGCCTATTTAAGTTGGGGAAGGGCAGAGGGAAGGAACCCTTGTCCCTCCAGTGCCCACCTTAACCCCAACAAACAGGGTCCCACCCAGCTCCCTGTGCTTTGTTCCCTTTCCTGGGTACAGATGTGGATCTCCCCTCTAGGAGAGACCCAGTGTCCTTCCCCCCCCCCCCAATCTGGGTAGAAGCCCCGTGGCCACCCTACCTTCTTCATTTAATAAATGCTTTATTTCTGAGCCTGGCTGATGACTCCTCACTTCCCTTAGCCCAAAGGCAGCCCCCACCCAGCCCTGCTAGTCAGCGGTAGACAAAGGTCACAGCGAAATTTATTGTTTTAAGAAAGACTACAAAAAGGTAGAAAACAGCACACTAAACTACCACACAGGTGGACACTTTCACTGCTGGGCAGGGTAGGCCCTGTGGGACCTGTGGGGTCAGGAGTGTGCAGGGCCACCCCAAAAGCTGGAGCATGTGGAGCACACGAAGAAGTGATTTCTATACAATAGGCCAGGTTTTCCTTTCTTTTTGCCATAAACATCTATCACAGGTTGAAGACACTGAGAAAACGGGAACAGATAAGGCCATGATGGTTGGAAAAAAACCAACAAGTTACCAACTCCGCTCAGGCGGCGCTCACAAATCGCACAATAGTCATGGGGAGGGGTTCACGGCACAGGAGAAGCTAGTCTCCGGAGAAGGTTCTGTCACAAACCAGGAGGGCCCACGATGCACCTTCGGTTCTGTGGAGCACCGAGCGCTGGCCGGGCGGGGGCACTGGCAGCCCCACAGCCAGCTGGGTGCTCCTCTTTGGAAGCTGGAGGCTGACCTCCTGCTGCCCTCGGAATGCGCCCCTTTTGGGTTGCGAGGCCAGGGAGGACCCAGCTCTGGAGAAGATGCCACACCCACAGTTTTAATTGCACTTAGACCAAGAAAAGGGGCTGCTAGGGGAGGGTCCCGGGGCTGCTGCTGACAGTGGGGGGTCCCAGGTGCTGCCCACCTGCGCCTGCTGGGCTCGGGGCTGCCCGGGGACAGGCTGTGCAAAGCCAGCGAGCAGAATAAGTTAACAGTTCCGCAGGGGAGGGGGGCCTGCCTGCTGACTTTGGGGAGTCGGGAGGGTAGGTGGCGAGCTAGGGAGACATGGGGCCCCGAGCTGGCTGGCCCGTGGGGCATCTGGGCACGCGGCGGCGGGTTCCTTAAGGCACGTCTTATGTGTCAATTTGCAGCTGTGGTTCCGCCCAGCCCAGCCTGTGATTGTGCCTCCCCAGTCTCCAGGGCTCCCTCCGAGCCCAGGCTGGAGGGGTGACAGCGAAGCCACAGAAGCTCTGAGGGACCCTAGCGTGGGGGGGCGGCGGGAGGATGGGTGGAGGGAGGGGGAGGTCGCAGGCTTAGCTGGAGGGCAGGGCCTGCACGAAGAGGCCACGCGCATCAGTCCGCGCCAGCTTGGCTGGTGGCTCCAGGGCCTCGGGGCCCAGCGCGGGCGACTCGCCGCCGGCCCCCAGCGAGATGTCCTGGGGCAGCTCGTCTTCGCTCTCCTCCTCCTCTTCCTCCTCCTCATCTGGGCACAAGGGCCAGGCCCGTCTCAGCGCCACGCCCCCCCCGCCGTCCTCCCCCCCCCCGCATGTGGACATGCCTTAGCCTACCTTTGTCCGGGTCCAAGGGGTTCAGCGAGGTGGCGAGATTGGCGAACTGGAGAGGAGGAAGGGAAAGGGTGAGGGTCCCAGGCTCGGAGGGCGCCCCCCCCCCGCCCCGTCCCCCGTCCGGCTCCGTGCGCACCTCGCCCATGACGGCGATGGGCGTCTCGCCCTTGGCCTGAGCCACGCGGTGCTCGATCAGGTAGTACATGTACTCGTCGTAGAGCAGCCGGATGAGGTGGAAGGAGCCGAAGCTGGCAGCGCTGCGCAAGGTCAAGTCCCGGATCACCATGGAGCTGCGGGGACGGCGGGAGGGTCAGGCCCCAGGCGCGCACCGCCCGCAGCGGGCTCCCGCCCTCGCTCCCGCCCTCGCTCCCGCGCGCACCTGTAGAAGGACCACTTGAGCAGGAAGAGCTTGGCGGCCCGCGGGAAGCCGGCGCTGCCCTGGTAGGGCTTGAGCACCTGGCTCACGACGCCGTCCAGCCAGGCCGCCCACTGCTCCAGCGAGTTCTGCTGCTGCAGCGTCACCTTGAAGTCCTGCTCCAGGCGCTGCACCACGCGGTCCTCGCAGCGGCACACCCACGAAGCCTGCTCCTGCGCGGGCGGGCGGGAGGGCGGCACCGGCTCAGCCTCCGCCCGGCGGCCCCGCGCCCCACCAGCCCGCCCGCCCGCCCGCTCACCTGCACGTTGGCGAAATCCACGCGGTTGAGGTCGCTGAGCATCTGGTTGATCTGCGCCGTGTTCTGCAGCACGGCCCGCGCCGCCTGCGCCAGGTGGTTGAGCGACGTGTAGCGCCGCAGCGTCTGCGCGAACGCGCCCGCCGCCGCCACCTGCGCGCACAGGGTGGGGCTAGTGGCGGCGAGCCCCACCCCTGGGCACCTGCCACCGCCGCTTCCAGGACCGGGTGGGGAACACAATCAACTGTGTTCTGACCACTGAGCCACACCCCAGCCCTGTGTTACTACCAGAGGCAGGATCCTGCGTGCAGCCCAGGCTGGACTCATTTTGACAATCCTGCTGGGATTATAGGCCTGCAACCATGCTCAACTCATCATCATTATTACATATATTTTTTTGGTTTTTCGAGGTAGGGTCTCACTCTAGCCCAGCCTGACCAGAAATACACTATGTACTCTCAGGGTGGCCTCAAACTCACTCGATCCTCCAACCTCTGCCTCCAGGGCCCTGAGTGCTGGGATCAAAGACATGCGCCACACACTGGGCTTCAACTCATTTTTGTTGTTTCTTTTTCTTTCCTTCCCTCCTTTCTCTCTCTCTTTTGTTTCTTTTTTTTTTTTTTCTAAAGGTCTTACTCTCACTCTTCTCCCCCAGGCTGGCTTTGAACTCTGCAATCCTATCTCAGCCTCTCAAATGCTGGGGTTAAGAGGAGCATGAGCCAGCACACCAAATGTCTGCAGAAAGTAACAATATGGGAGAAGGGGCAGTGAGCTCACACTCATTTTGCTATAATAGTATTAGTATTTATTCTTATTTATTTTTGTTTTTTCAAGGTAGGGTCTCGCTCTAGCCCAGGCAAACCTGGAATTCACTATGCAGTCTCAGGCTGGCCTTGAACACATAGTGATCCTCCTACCTCTGCCTCCCAAGTGCTGGGATTAAAGGTGTGTGCCACTATGCCTGGCCTAATACTACTATTTTGAGTGAAAGGGTATGCATTGCTCAGAAAGCACACACACACACACACACACACACACACACACACACACACACACACAGTTGCAGTGCTGGGGATAGAAAGAACCCATGGCTTTGCACATGCCAGGTGAAGGCTCTGCCACTGAGCTACATCCCCACCCCACACAAGGAAGTTCATTTTCATTATTGTGGCCTCCATAGAGGCAGGGTTCAGTGCATGCAGCTCCTGGCTGTGCTCCCCCACTGAGCACCTTGCCAGGTACAGCAGGAGAGCTAACAAATGCTTTTGGCAGGACTGCATGATTTGCATAAACCTTGACAATTTTGAAGGCCTTCCTCCTGAATCTGCCTCTTCCCCTCCCTCCACATTGCCCAACCCTGGAGGGACTCTAAAGACAAGCTCTGGGCTGGGTGCAGCTGAGGTAGGGAGGGAGCACTTGCCAGGCAGGCATGAGGCACTGGGTTCCAAGCCCAGCACAATTTAAATTAAAAAAACAACCCCCCCAGAAAACAAACAAAAACCCAGGGAGGCAGATGCTAGTTCTGTTAGTTGCTGTTTGCCTAAGAACAAGCACATCCCATCACATTCTTAGGGCAGGCCCTCCACCAGACAGACAGACAGACAGACAGACAGACAGACAGACAGACAGACCCTGATGGAGCACACAGTCACAGTGCTTGGTCCACATGCTGAATTGACAGCATCCATAGTAAGGGTCATGTACTCTGCTTCTTTCTAGATTTTCAAAACTATTTCTGAACACTCAAGTAATTTCTAGCTAGGTTTCAAGACAACTGCATTCATCTGTGCTTTTCTCTTTTTTTTCCTTCCTTCCTTCCTTTTTTTTTTTTTTTAAAGAAAAGGTCTCCCAAAACCTCCTCCTTGCCTCTGCCTACCAAATGCTGGGATGAAAAGAGCACACCATCATGTTCTACGTTGTTTTAAGACTGTCTTAAGGGGCTGGAGATGGCTCAGTGGTTAATGGTGCTTGCTTTGCAAAGCCTGATGGCCCAGGGTTGATTCCCCAGCACTCACGGAAACCTGTATTCACAGAGTGGTGCATGCATCTAGAGTTTGTTTGCAGTGACAAGAGGCCCTGGCACACCTACACTCTCTCAAATGAAAAAAAAATTTTTGTTGTTTTTTCGAGATAGGGTCTCACAATAGCCCAGGCTGACCTGGAATTCACTCTGTAGTTCCAGGCGAGCCTGAATTCACAGTGACCCTCCCTCTGCCTCCTCAGTGCTGAGTGCTGGGGCTAAAGGCGTGTGCCACCATGCTCGGCTTCAAATGAAAGTATTTTTTAAAAAAAGAATTGCTTTGCCAGGCGTGGTGGCACACATTAATCCCAGCACTCTGGAGGCAGAGGTAGGAGGATCACTGTGAGTTTGAGGCCAGCCTGAGACTACAGAGTGAATTCCAGGTCAGCCTGGGCTAAAGTGAGACCATACCTTGAAAAACACCAAAGAAATAAACAAAAAATATTTGTCTTAAGGAAAAAAATTTTTAAAAAAATTTGTCTCAAATACCAAAATTCTACAAAGGCTACTTTTCAGAAGTGCCCTGGAGGAGGTGTGTGAGGCTGCGTTCAGAGTGGACCCTGGGACTGTCAAGCGGTACAAGCCCACATGCATGCACACCCCTGCAGCTGCAGAGCCCGGCTGCCCTAGCCCACGCCCTCACCTTCACCCGCAGCATCTCCTCAGGGATGTTCACCATGGCGTGGGTGAGCCAGCTCTCCAGACTCTTGGCAAAGTTCCGGATTGCTTGAGTCAAGGCACCTGCGGGGGACGGGGGCGCGGGTCAGGGTAGGCGGGGAGGCTTTGGGGGACAGATGTTGCTGCAGGACACTCACTGGGGATGGGCCGCAGCACGTCGGGGATGAGGATCTCCACCAGGCCCTGGTACAGCACGTTGTCACAGTGCTTGGTCCACTGTAGCACAGGCTGGAACTTGGAGAGGAGCACCAGGCTGGCCCTGGGCAGCCGCTTCTCAGCCTCGTCATGCCTGTGGGTACCCACAGGCCTGTCACAGGCTGTAGCTCCTGGCCTCCTGCAGACCCCCAAGTTGGGCTGGTTCCCTGTCCTGAGCATGCAGGCTTTGGGGTATCTCCTCCCTGCCTTGTGGGACTCACACGGCCAGAGTTGGCGCCTCGTTAGGCTGGCTGAGGTTGTACCTCCAGAAGGTCTTCCACAGCGTCTCCACCAGGGTGAATTGCAGGTTCACCATGACATCCACAATGGCCTAAGTGAGAGAGGGGGTGGGGCCAGGCCGGGGTGGTGCTCCTGGCCCGCCTGGCTGCCCTGGCACCAGCTCACCCTGTCACTTGGCCACTGGCTGCCCTACCTCGCAGTGCTCCCGGTACAGGACCTGGAAGGCCTTGATGTCCCCTGGGCCAACGCCCTCAGGGAGCACTTTGCCCTGAAGGTCCAGCTCAGTGAAGTCAGGGAGGCTCCGTGAGGCATCTGGGGAGGAGGGCACCATGAGATCCTTCATCTTAACCCGACCTGGAGTACCTCCTTTGCCATCATCTTCCAACCACACAGAGGTCCCCCAATGCCCA
>PVHP010040207.1:0-15851 GCA_004024765.1 Zapus hudsonius | reverse complement strand
TCTCTCTCTCTCTCTCTCTCTCTCTCTCTCTCTCTCTCTCTCTCTCTCCTTGTCTGTATCTCAATGCTTGCAAATAGATAATAAATATTTTTTAAAAAGAAAAAACTAGTTCAGCGAAAGAAAAGTTATTTAAGTAAAGTTTAACAACAATGCATGGTAGTAAAGCAATGATTAGAATGTTTCATTCTTTATAATATGTAAGAAAAAACCATACACTTAACAATAGAATTTCATAACCAAAAGGAATTTTTTGGTATATCAAGAAAGTCTAAATATAAATAAGAGATCCACAAATACCAGTAAACATGAATAACTCTTTTTTTAAATTCTCATTATTAATGTATTTCAAATATGACAGATAACATACGATAAAGCATAACCATATGTACATACACACAAAGATACTTTAGGCAAAAATATATAAATGAATCACAAAAAAAAAAAACGAAACAAACCTCAAGAGTCCAAAATCTGGTGTCAAGAGGCATCCTGTAAACTAACACTGTTAATGTATTTAAAGAAGGACCAGGCATGAATCTCGGTGGTAGCGTTGTTGCCTAGCATGGGCAAGACTCTGAGTTTGCTCCCTAGTACTGCAAATATTAACAATAACATTTAAAAATAAAGAAGAAGCATAACATAATCTACAGAGAATTGGATTGGCAGTGAGTGAGAAAGAGAGAGAAAAGATAACAAAACACAAAAGCCTAAGACAATAAAGCTTCAAGGAAAGAAGAAAAGAATTTTTTGCAGCCATCCCATGTCTACTCAATGAATACAAGTAATAAAAGCCTATTTTCATCAATTAACAGCACATATGTTCTTTCATCATGCATAAAACATGAATGAATAACTCTTGGAATCAAATATCACAAAAAAAATATTCAAATATGGCAGTGACAATTCAAACATTAAAAATCAGAAAACTCAACAAATATAAACTATCTTCACATAATGTTACAAAAATGATTCTTGGGGCTGGAGGATGTAGCTAAGTAGTGCAGCACATTTAGCATGAACGAGATCCTAGATATAATACTCAGCACCATAACTAACCCTAACCCTAAATATATATGCATGCATTTGTTTTATGTTCTTTTTTTTTTCCCCCGAGGTAGGGTCTTACTCTAGTCCAGGCTGACCTGGAATTCACTATGTAGTCTCAGGGTGGACTTGAACTCAGGGCAATCCTCCTACTTCTGCCTCCCGAGTACTGGGATTAAAGGTGTGTGCCACCATGTCCAGCTTTGTTTTATGTTCTTTACATTATATATGGAAGACTTTTAAACATAAGAAACCTTATTATCTAAGTGTACGTGTGTGTGTGTGTGTGTGTGTGTGCGCGCGCGCGCGCATATACATATGTGCATGTGCATATGCAGTGGAAGCCTGAGGACAACCTAAGGTGTTGCTTATCAGGTATATCATCCATGTTTTTGAGATGGGAACTATCACAGGCCTGGAGCTCTGACAATTAGGCTACACTGGCTAGGCAGAAAGTCCTATGGATCCATCTATCTCCCTCCAGTGCTGGACTACAGGTACACACCAACACACCCAGCACTTTACACAGGGACTTGGGATCGAACTCAATGCCTCATGCTTGCAAGGCAAGTACTTTGCTTTCTGAGCTATCTCCTCACTCTGCAACAAACCTCACTTTTCTAGTCTCGCCTAAATGCTGTTGCCTAACCTAAATGTTTAGGGACATACATTTTTAAAACTTCAGAAAATCACGATGCCAAAATTTACACCCAGGCTGGAGAGATGGCTCAGTGGTTAAGGCATATGCCTACAAAGCAGAAGGACCAGAGTTTGATCCCCTGGTACCCACATAAAACCAGATGCAAAATGTGGTACATGTGTCTGGAGTTTGTTTGCAGTGGCTAGAGGTCCTGGTGTGCCCATTTTCATTCTCATTCATTTTCTCTCTCTCTCTCTCTCTCTCTCTCTCTCTCTCTCTCTCTCTCTCTCTCTCTCTAATAAATATTAAAATTTACACTCAAATTGGGTCTTCTCAATTCAGATCCACAGACACAGCTACCTAATGAAATTGCTTAGAAGTTACAAATACTGCAGATTTTAAGAGGCAAAACTAAATTCATCTCTTCCAAGATGTGGTCTACCATGCTTTTCTACTCCCTACTGCAGTAAATGACCCCAGAATCCAATTTCTCAAACCAAATTATTAAAGAACTCATTTTGCTCATCCTGCAGATGTTGAATGACCATTAATTATGTGCATGAACACGACAGTGGCTGGCACCTTAAACATGACTTCACTCTCATACAAGCCCACGAAACCCACCTGTCCTGCCTGCTTTCTATCTTCTGACTCCATTTCTCATATTATGATGACAGCACCTCAGGGATCGCCAGGCCACCAAATTCCCCACTCTGCAGCTCAACATTCAGACTGTTGCTCCCTATTTCAATTTCCTCTGGAATATATGTTATTGGAAATTTTCTCAAATTAAAGAATTTTCCTAACCTCCCAAGAATTTTTTTAATATTTTATTTATTCATTTTCAAGCAGAGAGAGAGAGACAGAGAGAGAGAGAGAGAGAGAGAGAGAGAGAGAGAGAGAGAGAGAGCGCACCAGGGCCACCACCTTGTGGGTCTGGCTTATGTGGGACCTGGGGAATTGAACCCGGGGCCTTAGGCACTGGAGGCAAGTGCCTTAACTGCTGAGCCATCTCTCCAGCCCACCAAGAATTTTTTTAATTCATGTCTTTAACATGAAAAAAAAAAGGATACTAATGTCTATAAGAATCCTAGCTTCCGACTGTACCTTAGGTCAGCACTATAGAATCCCCAGATTCCTCAGCTAAAATAATTTGAAAGGTCTATTATAAATACAAACAACTACTACATGGATAGTACTCATTTTCTAGTCTTTTACATAAACATCACTGCAAAAAAAATGAATCCACAAAAATGTTGCCTTCTAGAAAATGAATTCACTACTTTAGTACTTACTCTCTCTGGCCATAAGGACCACTATTCTATTACCAGAAGCTTAAGATGATGCCTGCTATATGATACTCTATAAATACCTACTAAATGTACTAAACAACTTTCTTTTAAATATTTTTATTAATTTATTTGAGAGACCAAGAAACAGATAGAAAGTATGGGTGTGCCAGGGCCTCCTGCCATTGCAAACAAACTCCAGATGCACGTGCCACTTTATGAATCTGGCTTTATGTGGGTATTGGGAAAAGAACCCAGGCCATCAGGCTTTCAAACAAGCACCTTTAACAGCTAAGCCATCTTTCCAGCTCTCTGAAACCACTTTTTAATCATGCTTTTTAGCCATGTCATCAATTATTCTCTATAGAAATTATAATAATACACTTGAAGCTTATTAAGGTTGACACAAGCATGTAATCCTAGCATTTGGGAGGATCAGGCAGCAAGACCTCTAGTTCCAGACCAGCAAGGGCTACAGGGCAAGACCTGGGCCCAGAAAATAAACAACTTTTTAAACCCCTTTATAAAGATGGGAAGATAATAAAACAAGCAAAAGAGAGAGAAGCATGTTGACAGTTGGTAATGAAGCCAAGGCTAGGCTAAAAAGGTGAGTTAATCGTGAGCCAGTATCAATCAACAGACCAAAAGTCAGATAAAATGACTTGTGAGTCACATTACATACCACCCACTACTCCAATTCCATTCTCTGACCACAGAGGCAAATGAAGCAGAAAGTTAGCTTTCCTGAGCTTTACCTAGAAGCTAGGTTATTTTTAAGTCTTCGGCAAAAGTATATACCCAATTTTTCTTCAGTCTGAAATGTTATCCTTCCTCTTCTCTTCAGAAGGCTCTTCTGCCATATTTCATCTTAAATCTGAAAAGAGCATTTTAACCAATTATAAAAGGCTTTGTGTAACAATTTCTTTGTGTACCAATTAAATGATTTAAAAACATGAACCCACACATACAGAAATTAAGACGACAGCTTCTAAAAGTTTTAAGGCCACTGTTCTTATGGAAGCAGCAGGAGGTAGGGGAGTCAGAGGGGCTCTGGTGGTGCAATTCAACCTTCAAGACATACTCACAAGTGTGGCCTTGAAAATCTTTCTCTCTCAAACTCTACCTTGCTGGTAAAGGGTGCCTTAGTTTCCTTTCCGTTCCGAGCACATAAAACACATTGCCCAATGACAATTACCTTGTAAACCTTAAGAGGCTTGGGCCACACAGTGAATAAAGGTCTAAAGGAGTCAGACTGTGAGGTTTGAACACAAGTGTGTGGACAAGTTATGATTTAGAGCTCCGGGCATTTATTCTCATCCATAAAGTGGGAATAAGACTTTACCTAACGTTGCTGATTAAGTGAAGTGACATATGTACATGAAGCACATGCCAGCCAAGGCTATGGAAGATAAATATTCTGATTGCTTCATCTACGTTCCATACTTTGCTTGCCTAGTTGAGACTTAAGTCGGCCTGATAGCTGTGCAACAGAGTGAACACGGAACCTGCTGAAACTTACACCCTTCGTTCCAAACCCCGAGACAGAGGAAATTTACAAGAAACGTCCCTAGCCCTTGGGCAGCCCTGGGACCTGGGGGAAGGGAGGCTCTAAGGAAGGAAAAGAGCCGCTTTCTTTCCCTCGCTAGGACCAGGAAAGAACGTGTGCAGGTGGAGGTTCCAGCGCCAGCGGAGCACAGCAGGCACCCATCACTTCGTGAACTGCAAACGCACCGGGCAGGTGCCTTCGGCTTCCCGCCGCGGGCCGGCAGACCCGAGGAGACCCGCCGCCCAGCCCCGGCGGTGTGTCAGGGCTTCCAGGCCTCGCTCCCGGATCGACCCGACCCCGGGCAGGGCAGGCGCCGCAGGCCCCAGGTCGCCAGGCCGGCCGAGGACGGCGGCCACCTCGACCTACCGCCCCGGGAAGCCGTCGCCCTCCGCCCGGCCGGGCCCGCCCCTCACCTCCGCGGCGCCGAAGCTCGCGGGCTTCTCTCCCTCCGTGGGCCCGGCGCCGGCCACGAGCTGCCCAGGACCCCGGAGCTCCGCGGGCGCACGCACACCCTCCACCCGCCCGGCCGGCCGGCCTCAGGTCCAGCAGGGCCCGCGGCCTCGGACGCCCAGGGGGCGGAGGAGGGACGGCGGCGCAGACGCCGGCCGGCGGACAGCACTGCGCCTGCACCAACTGGCGCGACCCACCTCAGTGCGCCTGCGCCTCGGCACGCCCTCTCTAGCCCCGCCCAGGAAGCCACAGGTCACCATAGGTCAGGGGGCGGGGCCAGGACGGCGAGGTCAAGAGACACCCTGTCACCCGAGGCACCCGGGCGATGACTTAATGAAAAGGAAGTCTTTATTTTAGAGCCTACGATCTTGTGAAAATGCGGATATTTCCTGTCACTCCCTAATTTACATGACAACGACTTCCACTTTTCACTAGCTTACCACTCGAGTGAGGGCATGAAAGAAATGGCCTCCAAAGAATCCAATATGAATCCTTCTAACGAGGCTCAGGGGTGCACAGACGCAATCCCCGCAGGCCTCCTTGAATGTGAGGCCAACCTGGACTGTGTAGAGTTCCAGGTTTAGCCTGGTCCCCATAGTGAGAACCTGCCTCAATTCAAAAAGGAAAAGTATTGCTTTTATGATGAAAACTTTTGATAAACATGTTTCTACTGTGAAATAACTATCGGTTCGCAGGAACTTGCAAGAATATAATGCAGAGGGATCTCATGCACCCGTATCCAGTTTCCCGCAATGGTTCTAGCTCATGTAAGTATAGAACAATATAAAAATCAGGTATTTCAGGCTGGAGAGATGGCTCAGCGGTTAAGACGCTTGCCTGCAATGCCTAACAACCGGGATTTGATTCCCTACTACCAGTGTAAAACCAGATACTTAAAGTGGTGCATGCAGCTGGAGTTCATTTACAGTGGCTAGAGGTCCTAGCACACCAATTTTCTCTATCATCTGTCTATCATCTATCTCTACCTCTGTCTTGCAAATAAATAAAATATTTTTTAAAAATATGATATCTCCCATTGTTACAATGCCTAGCACTATGTCACTTTAGCACTTGTAAATTCATATAACCATCACTGCACAAAATACAGGATTATTTTAACAGCACAAAGATCTCCCTCCTGCTGGCTACCCTTTATCGTCATACCCACTCCCTTCCAGAGGGATAGCCACCAAATTTAGCTGCTCTCTGTATACATTGATATTTTCACAATGAAAAGGATTTACACAAGAGTAAAGTAAAATGTACTTTATAATGTAATGAGTAAAATAACAAATAACTCTCTATATATATTATATATATATATATATAATGCCAGGCCCTTAGCTAATGCCCTAAGTATATTATCTCAATTCATACAAATCCATAATATAAATTCCACCTATAAAGAGTCTACATATGTTAAATGGTTTGTCCAAAGTCATACAAGATAAAAATTAAATCAGAATTTGAGCTTAAGTAAGTCTAACTCCAACACCCATTATTACTCAGTATCCCATAATGGATCCCATATTGTTAGGTGTGGTGATACAAACGCTATAATCTCAACACTCAGGAAACTGAGTCAGGAGAATTAAAGTTTGAGGTCAGCCTATGTTGCATAGCGAGTTTGTGGCCAGTTGGAGCTACACAGGAAATCCCTGCCCTTAAAAAAAGGAAGTAGAAAAGAAGTGAAGAAAGTTATTTTCTAACTCTTATTTTTCCATAGAAAACTATTATTATAAAATAACAACTACTTGAGAGATAATAGAACAAAACGTTGTTAACCAGGGTCCCTTTTTCTTCACAGGTAGAAATCATGAATAAGTAATAAGTTATTCTATTACTGGAAGCTCCAAGCCCTTGAGTGCTAAAACCTTATTAGATGGACTGACTGACTCCAGGGTTTATAACTCCAAGACCTGAGAAGCACAGGCATATGGCTCCAGGCTCTCGGGGCCAGAGCTTTATGGGTTGAAGGCTTATTACTCTTGACTTTGACTGCCTGTACCCCAGCATTCACCACTGAGATGTGCCCTCAGCTCTTAGCAGCAGGTAGGAGAGCAGCAGTGAATATTACAACTCACAAGCCTTCCCATAGCTCTAATAGTAAGTGGTGTTATAGCTCCAAGGCCTTGGGTACTGGAACCCTTGTTACTCAGAGCTTGGCAGCTCCCTGGAACTCTTCCAACAGCCAGGGCTCTCAGTTTCTCATCTTTGACGTCTTAAAGTCTCCTGCCTTCCACACCGGCTTTCTTTATCCCTGTGTCTTCTTCTGCCACTCTCCTTCATCTCAGCTGCCTCTGTTCCTTGACCTTTCTTGCCTGAATTGCTCACTAGAACTCTTCAACTGCATTCTTTCCATTACTGCTGCTGCTACTACTGCAACTGCTGTCGCCTCTGCTGCTGTCTCCTCTTTGTGTCCAGCTCTCAGCCCACTCTGCCCATGAGAAAGATAAGTGGATAAAAAACGACCATTTGAGAGAAGGCTTTTATTGAGTCTAATGTTCCAAATACATTAGACTCAATAACATTAAAAGTGTCTCCTACCTGGCTCAAAAAGTAACCTGGGACTAGAGATATAGCTCAGCGGTTAAAGGAGCTTGCTTGCAAAGTTGGATGAGATGACCCTGGTTCAATTTTCCAGGACACATGTAAAGCCAAATGCACAAAGTGGTGAATGCTTCTGGAGTGTATTTGTAGTGGCAGGAGGCCATGGCATGACTATTCATATTCTATTTCTCTCTCTCTCTCTCTCTCTCTCTCTCTCTCTCTCTCTCTCTCTCTCTCTCTCTCTCTCTCTCTCCCTCCCTCTCTCTCTCTCTCTGAAGAATTGTATATGTCACAATCATAGCACAGCTTCCAGTCCTGCTAATCACTGTCCTTAGATCAAGACTAAACTCATGACTCAAATTGCACCAATCCCAAGTTTTCCTAAGCTTTTGGAGGAACTGCTTCTTTCCTACCCCCTCTAGCCCAGATGAGGAGAGGTGCAGAATATGCAGGGCTAGCTAGAGCTCCCTGGGGCTTGTCTTGGAGTGATGTGTTCCTAAGTCTGTGTCGGTTGTCAAGCAGTTATGACTACTAGTGCAATAATCTCTTTCTGCAGTAAGAGACATGACTTTAGTTGTAAAGGTCCTTGTAGCTGCAGTGAGGAGTTCACTTTAGTGATAGTAGAGGACTTAAAACAGCTGGGCTGTCTTGCAGGCAGTCTGGTTGTTTGCCAATGATTGAAAGGAATCTGACAACTGCCAGTCAAGTAGTAAAGAGGCTTGTCCTCAACATCAACTTATTAAAAAGAAAGAATCATTGAGAAGTACATACATCAAAAATTAACATGGGGGCTGTGGAAAGATGCCTTAGTGGGTAAAGCATTTGCCATAGTAGTACCTGAATTCAGATCCCTAGAACCCACACAAAGCAAGATAATATAGTATGTGTAAGCCCAGCACTCCAATAGCAAGATGGGACATGGAGAAAGGAGAATCCCCAGCAGCTCACAAGCTAGTTTACCTGGCATACACAGGGACAAACAAGAGATCCTTCTTCAAGCAAGATGGAAGGGAAGGACCAAGATTGTCCAAGATTTTCCCGTAACCTCTACACCTGTGCTGTGGCCCCAGCACACACATACACCATAAACACTCAAAGATAAAAAACGAACACAAAAATATTCTTAATAGTGCTTAATGTTTTCATTCTTACAAAGCTTAATTGTGCTTAAGCTCCTTGCAAATATCCCTAGGAAAGAAAGGTTTTATCCCTCTACTCAGTCTCAAAAATATCATGTAGTCTGTGTTTTCATGCACAAATGAATTTAATGGCATCAAAGCTGGGCATAGGTTATACATGCTTGTAATCCCAGCATTTCAGAGGCTGAGGCAGGAGGAACACTGTAAATATTAGGTTATCCTGGGCTATATAGCAATTTCCATGATAGCCTACATAAAATCTCAAAAAAATCATATCAATATTCTTTAAATTGCTATATGCTTCATATAACACTAAGATGACAACTTTGAAGTCAGTTCTCTCTCACAGACATGCACACACACGTACACACACATACACAATACAAAATCAGTAGCATTAAAAAGTCCATAAACACATTTTAGATTCCTATATTGTTCTCAATACCTTTGCTAAATGAAATTATTTCTGTCATTACTTACTCCTAGTGCAGGCCCCAGTTCAAGTGCCTGTTTTGCAATGAGAGTTCAAGGAGCCATCAATACTGAAACAAACAGTGAGAAGTAAATGAAACCAATGAAACCAAAATTGCATGAAGCAGTCAAATATGTTTCAGAAAAAAAAAAACTCCTCATTCAAAAGATGATTTTAAAAAATGAGAGGAACTGAACATTTTGAAAAATAAAAAGCTCTGTACATCTTTTGCTACACTAGGAAAAAGCCAGTTTTCTATTAACAATTTGCATTTTAAATATACAAATTCTTACTAAGTAGTAAACAAAACCAAAAAAAAAAACCAGGAGAAAAAGATATGACAACCAGAAATTCATACAATGTGTACACACACATAGAAAAGAAAAAACAATACAGTATTTAAAGCCTTGGAAAGGAGGTTCTTCCTTCTCAGGAAAGTACAAAGGCCAGTGAAAGCTGCAATAAAATACATTTACTTTCTAATTAACAGAGCTTTATATCAAAAGGGTTTGGGGAAACAAGCAATGCCTTACCTTTGGCAGATACATGAATTGATTTAGCCTTACTGGAAGAACAACACAACAGTATCTTTATTTTTTTATATGTGTATGTGTGTGCAGTATCATTCATGAGTGTATATATGTGTTCATGTGTGTGGGCACACATATGCATGTTCGGATGTGAATGGAGGCCAGAAGTTGATGTCAGGTGTCGATCACTCTCTAACTTATTTATTGAGATAAACTCTCTGATTTGAAGACAGAGTGAAATAGCTAGCCAGTTTGCACTGAGGATCTCTTGTCTCCCCCTCACTAGTACTGACTGGCATATCATCCATAATCTTTCTTTAATTCCTCCACATGCAGAAGCATCAACTCTAACTCCTCTCTACTCTTTCCCTAAAGAAGATAAGTCAATACTCCCTTTCAAGTATAAACTCCTTTGATATTAGCTGTTATAAATCATTCCCCGATGCGCTTTCTTTAAGTTGCTTAATTAGTTCCCTTCCACTTGAACTTTCTACCTATAACCTTGAGAGTAAACAGATGTACTTTCCCTCTAATAAAAGGCAAGTTCCTCCTTAGCTTGTGCACTTCTCCCGAGGAGTTTGCCCTATGATGTCACTCACATGCAAATTCTGTTTGTCTGAGATAGTGCTGTGTCACCATCCCCAAATTATTTCCTCTTCTTTTACATATGTCTCTAATCTTTTGCAATCTCCCCAGCACATTTAGCAATCTTTGATTTAAAATTTAAGTGTTCATATCTTTGAGCCAGGACTCTACTTCTAGAAATAATTCATACAGGTATGTTCATACATGGCCCAAATGTACGTTATTCATCACTATGTTGTTTAAAACTAAAAACATTGTTAACCTAAATATGTCCATTCTCAGAAGACTACCTACAATGCATATAACATCTGTAGAGCAGTGGAAAAAGAATGTGTTAGATATAAATATACTTGTAGGAGATAGTCTACAATGTTGATTATAAATAGGATGACAAGAAAGGTATATGTGTAGTGATGGTTTGAATGTAAAGTGTCCCTTATAGCTTCATGGTTTTGTTATTAAGCCAGCTGGTGGATCCTTGGGCCATGGAGCCTGGCTGGAGAAGGTGTGTCATTGGGGGTGGGTCTTGAGGTTTTATAATCCAGTCCCCCTTGCCAATGCCAGCTCACTGATGCTCCTTCTTCCCACCTTCTGTGAAACCCAGCTATCTGCCCTAAGTGTCACATCTTGTGTCCTGCTTTCCCCACCTTGAGGAAACTTCCCCTAGATACTGTAAGCTAAAGTAGACCCTTTCTTCCCATCTGCTACTGCTGCTGCTGCTTTTGGTTGAGTTTTTTTTCCCCAACAACAAGAAGGTACCTGCTACCTATGTATATGTGAAAAATAAGAATGGTCTTCAAACAAATTACTTTATTATTATTTTCTTGGCAATACTAGGGATCAAACCCAGAGCTTTGTGCAAACTAAGCGAGTGCTCCACTGATGAGCTATAGCCCCACCCCCCTCCTTTTTTGAGACAGAGTTTTACTAAATTACTTAGGCTGGCCTGGAATTCACTACATAGCCCAGGCAGGCCTCAAACTCATCCTCCTGCCTTAACCTCCCTTATAGATGGGATTATAGGCATCAAACACCAGGCCTAGCTAAAAAATTGACTTTTAATTGGATTTGATCAAAAGATTAAATTGAGGCTGGGAAAATGGCTCATCAGTTAAAGTCACTTGCTTGCAAAGCCCAGGTTTAGTTCCCCAGTATGCATGTAAAGCCAGATACACAAAGTGGCACATATACTTTGAGCTCACTTGCAGTGTCAAGAGGCCCTGGTGTGAGATCTCTTGATCTGTCTGCCTCTTTCTCTCTGTCGTCTGTCTGTCTGTCTGTCTGTCTGTCTGTCTATAGGTCTTTCTCTCTCACTCACTCTTTCCCCCCCACCCCTGTCTGTGCTGGCAAATAAATAAATAAAAATACTTTATAAAAGACTAAACTAGGGCTGGAGAGGTGGCTCAGCTGTTAAAGCGCTTGCCTGCAAAACCTAACAATCTGAGTTCCATTCCCCAGTAACCACGTAAAGCCAGATGCATAAAGTGGCATATGCATCTGGAGTTTGTTTGCAGTGGCTGGAGGCCCTGGCATGCCCATTCTCTGTCTCTGTCTTTCTCCGCTTTCAGATAAATAAGTCCAGTTTATATATATGGTTATATATATATATATATATATATATATATATATATATACACACACACACAATTATAGAAAATACAGACAATAGATGTTAAATGTTCTCATCACAAAAAAAAACTGTAAGGGAATTATTTGCTAATTAGCTGGATTGAATCATTCCACAGTGTGCATGCACACTCAACACAATGCATTGATAAATCATGAAGTTTCATCTGACAGTTGAAAAACAAACTTTTAAAAAACACAATGAGATAATAATACTTGCCTATAAGACCAACTAAATTTAAATACAATGATAAGCCAGGTGTGGTGGCACATGCCTTTAATCTCAGCACTTGGGAGGGCAGAGGTAGGAGGATCACTAGGATCACTGTAAGTTCTAGGCTTGCTTGAGACTACATAGTGAATTCCAGGTCCGCCTGGGCTAGAGAGACACCCTACCTCAGAAAACAAACAAAACCAGCACCTACAATACCAAATGTTGACAAGGAATCACAGAAGACAGACCAGCACTCTCCATAGTAGGAATGTGAATGGTGTCAGCCACTCTGGAGAATCATCAATTTCTTATAAAACCAGATAAGGATCTAGCATATGCCCAGGAATTACACTCTTGATATTATTCCCAGAGGGAGGGGACTATGCTCATGCAAAAAAAAAAAAAAAAGCTATTTAAAAACAAGACTAAATAAGACCAAAGTTAAAATTCCCAGTCAAATGTACATAGTGTAAAATAACATGTCTGTGTATACACAAGTATTTCTATCAGAACATGGAAATACCTAAATATATCGAGGCACATCTATAATTAGCCGTTTCTAAATATATGTGTCAAGATAGACCTTTAGGCACGTGATAAACGTGGGCAAATGTTAAAGGCTCTGGTAGAAGCAATAGTAGGGGACAGGAAGTTAACATATCCAGATCCAGGATGAGATGGAAGAAGGGCTTCTCTGGCACTGCATAACCCTTTGTAGCATCCAAGCTTTCTAATCCCTGAATGTATTTGCATTACCTAAAGTAAAATAATATATTTTCGTGAAGTAGCAGTATTTTTCCCCTTTGGTTTGCTCATCAATTTATATAGATTTAACAACATTTTTAGTTTATGAGGGTTGACATAACAAAACACCTTTAGCCAGGTGGGGTAACCACAAACTACTTCCTCACATCTTTGGAGCCTGGAAGTCCAAGGTCAAGACATTAGTGGTTCAGCTTCCTCTGAGACCTGGTTCCTTCTCACTTGATCCTTTCTTCAGTGACCAGGCTCCTCTTTGAAGGACATACCAATACTGTTGGGGTACAGCCTACCCTGACAGTCCCATTTTAACTTCATTACTCCTCAAAAGCTTCTACCTTCAAATGCAATCACCTTCTGAGGCCTCTGGGGGTTGGGATTTCAAGATCAACTTTGAAAGACATAATTCTGCCATAATGCTTGTCAAATGTTATCTTTTCATCTTGCTTTCAGTCATAAAATTCCTTGACCTATTCGCTCCACATAACACCTGTCACCTTTTATTTTGGTATTTTGTTATGTTGTTCACTGATTTATTTAGAAAAACAAAGTTTAAAATTTTCTTTTATAAAAAGTTGTTATCCTTTTGTTTTTCTCTTTTTTGGGGGGGAGCAGTTATTTTTGTTATCATTTGTTATTGTACTCCGTAAAAGGCTAAAGAGTGGTAACATTTTCCCCTTGTACTTTCTGGATCATCCTACTCCTTGCATACCTGCCAGCTGAAGCAACAGCACCTTAGCCCTCCATTGCCTTTGTAGCTGCAGTTGTCTCAGGTAGACTGTCCCTGGGACAATGCACAACATTGCCATCTTGTAATCAGAGCAACGGTGGTTTCCAGAAACAGTCCCTTCCAAGGTCCAGCTTGTTAACATTCCCTTATAGTAGTAGTAGTAGTAGTAGTAGTAGTAGTAGTAGTAGTAGTGTGTAGCAATTTTCCCTGTACACATGTAATCCATGCCCCAACTGCACATAGTCTTGGGATATACTACTTGCAAGGTTGGCTCACATTTTTAAAATATATATTTTTTTATTTATTTGAGAGGGTAAGAGAGAGAAAGGAGGGAGAGAGAAAGAGAAAGAGAAAGAGAAAGAGAAAGAGAAAGAGAAAGAGAAAGAGAAAGAGAAAGAGAAAGAGAAAGAGAAAGAGAAAGAGAAAGAGAAAGAGAGAGAGAGACTGGTGAGCCAAGGCCTTCAGCCACTGCAAACAAACTCCAGGCACATGTACCACCTTGTGTATCTGGCTCTATGTGGGTATTGGGGAATTGAACTCAGGTCTTTCTGCTTTGCAAGAAAACACCTTTATTGCTAAACCATCTCTCCTGTCTAACCTGTTGGCATCATGACAAAATATTGTCATCCAACAAATATGTGGTGCTGCATTCATAACCATCCTGGGACACGTGTGGCTTGTGAGGTTGGACACATCTAGCCATAGATGATAGAAGGTTTTCTGGAGTGGGGACTCTAGTCATGTCTGTTTGGTGAGCTGGGGTGGGCCTTACAATGATGCAGCTGCCCACACTCCTGTAAGTAACCTCCTCTCACCCATTCTCCTGTGAGTAACCCCTCACTCATTGTCATGGTTTGATCCAGGTGTCCTCCACAAACAAATGAATGTGTTCTGAGTAATCCATCCCCAGCTGATGGCAGTTTGGGAATTAGAACTGGAGCTGTATTATTGGGGGCAGGATCTTAGGGGTTATAAACCAGCTTCCCTTTCCTAATGTTTGGCACACCTTCCTGCTATTGTTTGCAGTGCTGTGGCAAAGGTGATGTCCACCCCTTTGCTCATGCCATTGTTTTCCCTGCCATGATGGAATCTCCCCTCGAGTCCCTAAGCCAAATAAACCCATTCCTTAACAAGTCACTTTTGCTTGGGCTCTTTATGAGCAGCAATAGAGAAAGCTGACTACAACACTCATGTTCTTGTAAGTAATCCCTCATTCATGCTCCTGTGAGTAACCCCTTGCCCATGCTTCTGTAAGTGCCCATAATAAAGTTGGTGGTTCATTAACTTGGACTTTGATCAAACACAATCATTTCTTGGTCTGTTAGTTCCCTGTCTGAGGTGAGCCATTTCTGTGCATCTCCCTAAGAAAGGTTATGCAGTAGCCATTTGTGGTCATATCTACTTCTCAGGTTGCAAAGTAAACATTATGATTATCTTTTTTTTTTTTTTTTTGGTTTTTTGAGGTAGGGTCTTGCTCTAACCCAGGCTGACTTGGAATTCACTATGTAGTCTCAGACTGGCCTGGAACTCACGACGGTCCTCCTACCTCTGCCTCCCAAGTGTGGGGACTAAAGGCATGTGCCACCACGCCTGGCCTGATTATTATTTTTTTTAGAAAGAGTCTTTCTATATAGCCCAAGCTGACCTCAACTTGCCATCCTCTCACCAGTTGCTAGGTTTACAGGTATGTATCACAATGTCTACCCTTGAAGATTTTTTTCATTGTGATATTCTGTGTTTTTATTTTTCATCTTTACTAAAGTCAATAAAAATAATATATTTAGCATTTGCCAGACATGCAGACTAGTCCACAGACATGCAGAAGTAATTAAAATAATGTTATGGTTCAACTGTGAAGTGTCTTTCATAAACTCACATATTTAAACAAATTTTCCAATTGGTGACACTGTTTTGGAAGGTTGTAGACACCATGCAAACATGAGGCTTTGTGGACAAATGTTGGGCCATAGGGGTAGGGCTTGAGGTGATACCCCAGATCTTTGTTCTCTGCATCCTGATGGCCACACAGTGTAACCAGCCAACTCAAACTGGCACAGCCACGAGCCTCTTTCACCACCATACCTGCCCTACTATGATAGTGTCCTCTGAACTGTGATCCAGAATAAACCATTTATCCCTTGAGTTGTTACTGTCAGGCTATTCTGTCTCAGTAGCAGGAAAAGTAACTAATAAGAGGCCTCTTGAGTTATCATTTTCTACTAACACTATTCAATATAATCAAAATAATTTGCTGGGAGGCGGAGCAAGATGGTGGCC